>OZ007582.1:10012893-10152893 GCA_963931925.1 Onchidella celtica
ATAACGTCATTTATTAATGGAAAAGAAATATTATACAAATTTATATTGAGAACACAAACCTGTAATTTTAGCCCTGCAGCGCCAATCTCCCAATTCCAGACCCATTCTTTTTCCTAGTCTAGGCACATTGAGAACACACAAAGTTTCATACTTGATAGCCTTAGAACTCAATCTCATCATTCAAACCAGTCCTAACCGGAAGTTGTTTTGTGAGTGTGATACAGTCTACACCGGAACCAATCTTAGTTACATTAATTTGCCGAAAAAATAGACCGAACGCCAATGTGTCGCAACCTAGCAAATAATACAAACGTTCTGCGAGTTATTAATTTTTTTGGTATTTTTGTGCCGGGGACACGACGACAGTCTATACTAAGCGCTGTATAAAATCTGAGGGCCACCGAATCAGCATTAAGAGAGGAGTAGCGAAAGGCGCGCTGCAATTGCCATAAGGTTTCACTTTTATTAATATAGATACTAGCCGACCTGCTCAAGATAAATCTTGCAAATTTTCCATGTACCAAGCCCAACCGTCTATCCAGATCTAGACTACATTTAAAACGGCATTTGGGTTCGATGCAGTGACTAATGGAACTTACAATTTCATGTACAAATACACAGATGTGATAACGCTGATTTTCTACCACCATAAAATGATTGTGTAAACAAAGGTCAAGGAGAAATTTCCTATGATGCTTTTTGATTCTAATCGACGAAAATGCGTCTCCGTTTTTGGGGCTCAAAAAATATTTAATACGCATGTAAACAATAGTAAAGACTGATTTTTGTACAAAATGAATGTGTCCACGCAACTCTTCGTCAAAAATTGATGCAGTACACCAAGTTTCATAATTTATGATGGCGTAGTCGCGAAGTTTTAGCTGCTTACAGGTTCACCCTCTAGCTCTATTAATTATAGTAAGATAGATTTCCGGGATATTTGGTGAAACAGCCGAGGCTGAGATGGAGCCGTTTCTTTCCCCCTTACGTTTTTGCTGTCCCATCCCCCAAAATTTTCATTTTTCCTTCAATCCCCATCACCTTTAACCCCTGTAATCACACTGTCAGACACATTCGGACTATATTGGCTCTCCCAACCTCTCATTAAACAGGAAGCGACCAGGTGGGCGATGCCCACACATTTTTGTATTGAGAGCAGTTTTTATGGCGTGTTGATGGGGCCAGATTTCTCGCTGATTTAAAAGCGACAGCCGCCAGAACGGATGCTGCTAGGATCAATCTAATACCATCGGTCACAATGGGGGAGATAAATTGTTGGCCAAATACAATTTTTTTTTAATGTATACTGAGAGGGGGGCGGGGGGTACTCCATCAATGATGTAAACTTGATCAGTCAACGCCTTGTAATTGGAACTTCTCTAACGATATCACCCATTCTTCAGTTAAAACCCAAATGATTATTTCCGGCTTGTGTTTTGCTCTGTATATTTTAATGCGGTTAGCTGCCCTTGACATTTACACCTCACTTTTCTTGTTTTTATTTTCTGGTTGCAGCAGAGATTGGTTGTTGTTGTTTGTTTTTGTTGTTGTTGTTGTTGCAGAGATTGGTTGTTGTTGTTTGTTTTTGTTGTTGTTGTTGCAGAGATTGGTTGTTGTTGTTTGTTTTTGTTGTTGTTGTTGCAGAGATTGGTTGTTGTTGTTTGTTTTTGTTGTTGTTGTTGCAGAGATTGGTTGTTGTTGTTTGTTTTTGTTGTTGTTGTTGCAGAGATTGGTTGTTGTTGTTTGTTTTTGTTGTTGTTGTTGCAGAGATTGGTTGTTGTTGTTTGTTTTTGTTGTTTTTGTTGCAGAGATTGGTTGTTGTTGTTTGTTTTTGTTGTTGTTGTTGCAGAGATTGGTTGTTGTTGTTTGTTTTTGTTGTTGTTGTGGCAGAGATTGGTTGTTGTTGTTTGTTTTTGTTGTTGTTGTTGCAGAGATTGGTTGTTGTTGTTTGTTTTTGTTGTTGTTGTGGCAGAGATTGGTTGTTGTTGTTTGTTTTTGTTGTTGTTGTTGCAGAGATTGGTTGTTGTTGTTTGTTTTTGTTGTTGTTGTGGCAGAGATTGGTTGTTGTTGTTTGTTTTTGTTGTTGTTGTTGCAGAGATTGGTTGTTGTTGTTTGTTTTTGTTGTTGTTGTTGCAGAGATTGGTTGTTGTTTGTTTTTGTTGTTTTTGTTGCAGAGATTGGTTGTTGTTGTTTGTTTTTGTTGTTGTTGTTGCAGAGATTGGTTGTTGTTGTTTGTTTTTGTTGTTGTTGTTGCAGAGATTGGTTGTTGTTGTTTGTTTTTGTTGTTGTTGTTGCAGAGATTGGTTGTTGTTGTTTGTTTTTGTTGTTGTTGTGGCAGAGATTGGTTGTTGTTGTTTGTTTTTGTTGTTGTTGTTGCAGAGATTGGTTGTTGTTGTTTGTTTTTGTTGTTGTTGTTGCAGAGATTGGTTGTTGTTGTTTGTTTTTGTTGTTGTTGTTGCAGAGATTGGTTGTTGTTGTTTGTTTTTGTTGTTGTTGTTGCAGAGATTGGTTGTTGTTGTTTGTTTTTTTTGTTGTTGTTGTTTTAGAATTGTGCCCGGGCAGCGGTCTGTTCGGCCAGCTCTTTTCGATTTCCAACCGCCAAGGGATTTTTAACGTACGCAACGTACACGTGGGCCCTCCGAATTTTTCGTCCGTGTCCGAGAAGACTAGGTGTTCGATCCTACCTACCATAGGATCAGGGACAGGAAAATATGAGAAATATCCCAACCTTCCAACTTTCCTGCATCGACCGGGATGGGCTTGTGAATGGAATCAAATTGCTTTATCTCCCTGCAAAGTTTGCTGTTTTCAATCTTCCCATCGTCTTTCTGTCTGTAAGGACAAATTAAAGTCTTTCATTCTTAACCCCCCCCCCCCCTCCCCCCGCCCCTCCTTTTTTCTCCCACTTCCAACTTCACCACGTTCTTAACTAAATGTATCATTCATTATACATGTAATTATTATGATCTTAGGATAGTGGCTATGTTATCATCATTTTCTTTACCAGTATAGTTATTCTAAATAGTACATGGAACTCTATTATCTACGCAAAGGTAAAGATTACAATGCCCAGTTGCTCAGTTGCTCTTTTTATTAATGCCAGGTGAAGTTCTGTCATCCGCCAGGCTAAATGGCGAAAAGCGGCACGATACACAAACGACAAGTGGGCGTGCGCCGTTTGAATGAGGTCAAAGTGGAGTGGGCGGAGTCTCTTGTCACTTGGCTACAAACACCGACTACACGTCGTTAAAGCGACACAGGCACTCGCGGATAAAAGACACGTTGGCTTAAGTGTCATTAAGTTGAGCTCTCGTGACTTGAGGGTTAAAGCATTGAATTTAGATGCTGGGTATATTGTCAGGAACTTGAACAACCAACTGCACGTCATTAAACCGGCAAAGACCATGCTGGGTGAAATGAAACATTGGTATAAAGTGCCATTAAATTAGGCTTTCACATCGGAAAAGAGTTAAGGTACTGAATTGGTCTGCCGTCTCATTGATTGACCCTGGTCACTTTTACGACGTGTTTAACCCTAATTTGGCGGTGTTGGGACTTTTATGTTTTCCCGACACAGAAGATGGTCGCCGCCAGAGTAATGGAACTTGGGTGTGTGCCTAAAGAATTTTGTTCTGAGCAATGTTGGTTTTACTGCGCATCTTGGACTGGGACTGGTTAGAACAGTGGTTCTCATCGTGTGCGATAGATATCATCCCCGGAGAAAGGGTGGGGGGGGGGGCGAAAAAGAAAACAGCGATAAGGGGGCGAAAGCGATGAAGGCGGCGATTGGGGTGGGGGGGGAGGGCACAAACATAAAAGGAAGATGGTCTGGAGGCAAATAGAGGGCAGCCACTGACCTGTTCAACAACCCGCTTAAATGGGTTTACCAACAGAAAAAGCCTTACGTACATCTTATCTTATAAAAAAAAGAAATAGATCTAGTGACGGGAGTAATTCATTGTGGTGCAATTTCGCCCCTTTTTTTTGCTCGACGCTGCAGCCTAAATGACAGCTTCAAACATTATAAAATTAATTTTCTTAAGTGTCAACTAATCCAGCCCAATCGCTTTTGTATCGACCGATTGTGTTGATTTAAGTTTCGGGTATTTTTAAATAAAAACTCGTAAAAATGTGAAATACAATGTCATTGTTTTGGCTCACTGTGGTAAGTCCACTGCACCGTAAACAATATTAATACGCGTTCAATTCCATGCCCACAATTTCCCTACCAGAAATGAGTGCGTAGCGCTCAGAAGCGGATGGAATCTGTAGTACGACTGTTGAATATGGGAAACTTTCTAAACGAGAGAGAGAGATAGAACGGTGGGTTCACGGGTTCATCACCTGTAATGCCGGGAACCTCATCTAGTTTAATAACGAATGACTACTGTTTTATAATGAATGATCATTGTCATTTATGAGATTTTGAAAAGGTTAACATTATAATTTCTGTGTAGTCCGTCTTCCTGTGAAATGCATCTGTTGGGTTTTGGTACGGATTTGATAGAGATTTGGGGCCGGGGTGGGGTGGTCGGGAGAAAAAAAAGGGGCGAGGTGACTGAACAATTGACCCTAAATGGGTGATTTCCTGACAAAGGTTGAGAACTATTGGGTTAGAAGAATGAGTGAACTGAGAGTGATACTGATATTGAGAAGAGTATTAAATTTGACCTAACAAGCCTCTTTCAGATTCTATCTTCGGCTCAGACAGGTGGTGGGTACCGAATTGATGAGGTGAAAGATGAAAAAAATTTGTTGGTGAAGCTTCACGGGGATGAACAAATTATTATAGAGGGAAACAAATGAGAGAGTTCCATACAACGCGACCACCTTGTCAAGCTATCGTAAACTTATCCCTAAACTTGTCCTTATCCCTAATTCTAAATTTAATCTTATCCCTAACTCTGCCCCTTACCCTTGCAACCAGAAAACAAGATTTAAGATAAGGGATAATTACAGACCAAGGAAGATGTCCAGGATATCTTGACTGGATGGTCGCGCCCTACGGGGCTCTTTTCTTCCTTTTCCTTTATTGGTTTACTCCTGTGTGGCTCCTGTGTGGCTCCGCAAATAGATTTTTTTTTCTTTTACCTCATTAATTTACCTCATTGAATTACCTCATTTAATTACCTCATTTAATTAGCTTATTCCAAAACTGTATAAGAAGGGCGCTATAATATTAAGACCGAGACCATTTTCCTCAGTTTGTAATGTCTAGTCCCATAGGGCTCGGCAAAGACACGTTTCCCCTTTCTTAAGGCATGACATTTTCAACTCAGGAGCCATCCACGAAGTACTTACCCTCCATTCTGGCGACCCCCCTCCCCTCCCCCTCCCCTCCCTCTCCCTCTTTTATGCTTTTTGTACGCTTGAATTCGACCCCCTCCCCGTCTTGCATGAACGCACGCTCAATACAATGATAAGGCTTTGATATTTTGAAACTTTAAATGCCGTTTTGCACGGACCATTATTTTTAACTACTTCATTGCATACAAAGCCAGTATTTGTCTTTTTATAATCCTATGACTTATGTTGATGAAAAAAAAACAACGACGAATAAAATCACTCCCTCCCCCCGGACCCCTCAATGGCATGTACGATTTTTATTTTTTTTACCCCCCACCCACCTTAGCGTGCGTTCTTTATGGATGGCTCTTTACCAAGCTGGCAATGGGTGTGGCTAAAACATGCGGGTCCATCAACAAGAAAAAAAGCTATTAAGTTTCAGTGCGTAAGCTGAATGAGTAATTCTTTAAAACAACAACTCAATACCAGATCCTGTTGTTCCAAATTATACACAGATTTGTCATCAACGTCTTTGTCAATGCCTCCGGTCAAACACACTTCGCTAAACCTTTTGAGTCATTGGCGGACATGGCTCAAAGATCACAATCATCTGGAGGTCAATGAAAAAAACCCACAAAAATTGAACAGCCTGATCGATCCGTGACAAGGTAAGATGGTACAAGTAGTCACTTGAACAAAACATACGTCAGTAGACAATAAGCTGACGGCAAATTGTGGGTTGACTTTGAACCCGCCTATGTGGTGAAGTCAGCCAATGATTAAGAAATGAGTGTGGTGATTATTGTCTTTGTTTATAAATGGATATGCTTGCTTTTGTTTCCACCGAAGATATTTTGTTTCTGCTTACTCACTCTCCTAGATTCGCAAAATGCACCCCAGCTTTGTCGGTGGAGATTTCAAAAAATCCCAAGAATCCCTTATAAAACAAAAAAAATCCCAAAGATGAGGTAAAAAAAAATCCCACTATATTATTTTTCCAACCCAAACCATTCATTAAACATTTACAATTTCAATATACATTGAAAATTGGCTTGCAGATCTTGCTGTGTAAAAGCCCTTCAGATACAGGCAATCTCAAATTGGCCCTTGATTTTAAGTCACAAAATAGGATTGTGTGTGTGTGGGGGGGGGGGGGGGTTCAAGGGGGGGGGGCAGTATGGTTAAGGCAATTTAGAGAAGTAATGTCAGTCTGTCGTATTATAAGAGGTCTGGGAGACTTTTTTTTGTTTTCAATGTTTTCGTTTCACGTTTTTTTTTAAAGATAAATAATAACATTAATATAACCCCCCCCCCCCCCCCCCCAAAAAAAAATACCAAGATCTTTGAAAAAAATACCAAGTTCCCAAGGACTGGCAACGCTGAATCCGCCTAAACTGGATTTATTTTATTTTTAGTAAAGGGTTACTCCCCTCGCCTCCAGGTAGTAACAGTAACAAGATTGTAGCAGAGGTAGTAGTAGTTGTGGTAAAAGTAATAATAGTGGCAGTAATAGAAGCAATAGTAGCAGTAATAGTACTAATAGAGGCAATCGTAGCAGTGATAGTAGTAGTTGTAGCTGTAACAGCAAAAAATAGTAATGTAGTAGTTACATTAGTAGTAATAGCAGTAGATGTAGCAGTCATAATGCTGGTTGTAGCCGCAAATAATGGTAATAGTTGTAATTACAGTTGAAGTTGCATTAGCGGTAGTAGCAGTAATAGTAGTAGTAGTAGTAGTAGTAGTAGTAGTAATGGTAGTAGTAGTAGTAGTAGTAGTAGTAGTAGTTGTAGTAGTAATGGTAGTAGTAGTAGTAGTTGTAGTAGTAATGGTAGTAGTAGTAGTAGTAGTAGTAGTAGTAGTAGTAGTAATGGTAGTAGTAGTAGTAGTAGTAGTAGTAGTAATGGTAGTAGTAGTAGTAGTAGTAGTAGTAGTAATGGTAGTAGTAGTAATGGTAGTAGTAGTAGTAGTAGTAGTAGTAGTAGTAGTAATGGTAGTAGTAGTAGTAGTAGTAGTAATGGTAGTAGTAGTAGTAGTAGTAGTAGTAATGGTAGTAGTAGTAGTAGTAGTAGTAGTAGTAGTAGTAGTAGTAATGGTAGTAGTAGTAGTAGTAGTAGTAGTAGTAATGGTAGTAGCAGTAGTAGTAGTAGTGGTAGTAGTAATGGTAGTAGCAGTAGTAGTAGTAGTAGTAGTAGTAGTAGTAGTAGTAATGGTAGTAGTAGTAGTAGTAGTAGTAGTAGTAGTAGTAGTAGTAGTAGTAATGGTACCAATAGTAGTAACATGATTGTAATGGTAGCTGTACTGGTAGAAGTAGTATTCACCCGCCAATTTGAACTGTCACTTCTCAACACATAATCTCTCATACAAAAATCCCGAGCCCCTCACTGTAGATAACATAAATGATTGTTTAACCCTAGGTGTAAGATGTATCACATTAACCCTCTCTTGTGTGTAATCATCTCGCCCAGAGGCCTCAGCCTATAGACTACAGCCGATAGAGATCTGTAAAGCCATCAATCACGCGCGTGACGGCCCGATGATGAGAAATAGGTCATGATGATGACTGGCCCTGACATGTTCATAGACCTTACCGGTTCCGGTGATTTGTGTATATTTGCGTAGAGTGAGAGGGAAGGTATGTTGGGAACAAGAGTGGGGGAGAATAGGATGAAATGAACTTTAAAAGTTATTTTAACGATGATTTTGGCATGGCCTTGAATGAAAGTTCGTGAAATTATTTTTGTTATGACAGACAAACAAAGAGACAGGTTGGCTGATAGACAGACAAACAAACTGACAGACACACAAAAAAACAGACAAACAGACTGACAGACTGACAGACACCCATTTGCTTACCCACTTGTTTATTTGTAAAAGTGATTCGCTCTCTTACATAGATTTAATTGCTTCGCTACAAAAATAATATATTCTATAAAATAAAGAACTGCATAAAATGGTACAGAATATATATTTTTAAAAAAGTAATTACATTGTTAATTCATGTATCAATTGATTCATTTATTCATTATTGGTTCTTGTTGTTTGTTTATTTGTATATTTATTTACTTTAAAATACACAAACAGATTTACAGCCTTGTTAGCCAAATTTTCAAGGCAAAACCTCTGCAAAGATTGAGAAAGATAAAGCACTGAGACGTAACTTTCCTCATTAACTGGTGACAGATCACCACTCAATGTTACTGCCGCAGTCAGCGTCTCTAATTCACTCTACCGCTCCTAATCAGGTAGAGATGCCGAGAGCGAAACCACGCTGTCTGGGAAGGTTCGTGATTTCTACGGGGAGTATCATACTAAGCACGGAACATCTCAGCCAGTTGCTGCCAGCAAAATGTAGGTACACCCAAGGAATAGTGGCAGAAGCTGACTGTGTCTGACAGGGCATAGTGGGATAGGGTCATCCTGGATTAACTTTACTAAGTATAGGAAATCATGGTGTGCACTTCTTGTCTACCAGCAGCTGACTGTGCTGTTCCGGGCTTTGTGCGATGCCTCCCTGTTTTGTTGTTTGGGTCTTGATTAATCGCGACCTCAGTTCTTGTTTGTTGTATCTCTCTTTTCTGAAAAACTAGAGATCTTTTAGTATGAAGAAGGGGTATAACCAAAAAAAAATGTACACTGTCATGGTTTAAGTACTATAAATGCCGTGCTGGGTCACGACTTGCAAGGAGTTGATTTTTCACGGTCTCGTTGATTATAACCAGCGTAATTTTGTCCTTGAACTGTTCTCGTGAACAGTTTGTTTTTGAAACACTTTTTCTTAGAGATGGAAAGAAAGTGGGGCGAGATAGAATAAATTTATAAGTTAGGAGTGACAGTGCAATTCTCGACCCCGTGATTTTGATGAACACTTAGAAGGGAAGAGAAGGGGTGAATAAGGATAGATAGTTTAAGACGCTTAGTCGCGTTCAGAATTTCGTACATAAAATGTAGAAAGCACGAGGGTTTAAAGATTTCAGTAATTGTTTTGACATTTTAAATTGACCTTGTCTGTTTTTAGTACAAGGCCGTGACCAACTCCCACGTAGAATATATTAATACTGCGAGATGAGCTCGCATGGATGCACCAATCAAATCTAGGGATTTGGACGGTAATTTGCAGGTGGCTGCACAGTATAAAAGCGTAGCCATACCTATGTCCATTACTCCATACAGAAAACTCCAATCTGTGCAGGCGTCGGCACGATTCTGCCTGAAGAATCCTAAGTCTGTTCGATATCATGTCTAGTCCACTATAGACATTTGAGATGAAGCCATATGCTTGAATGAGATATGCCCACTGCTATTGTCCACTGTTCCCTGGTTGTTTCTAACACCAGGGACCAAGCGTAAGTGTTTGTCCATTGATGACTCAACAATGAACGAGGAGCTGAACATAAGTTATCCAGTAGGACAGGATTGCCGCATATACTAGGAGTGCTACCCAAGAATGCAAGACAAAGATTTATATTGACTTGCAATTAGTATGAATGTATAGCATACACATCTGTGAATTGGGATTGATTTGTCTGGATGAGGCTGGGAATTGCCAGCCCATCCTAGAGTAGATCCAATAGACTTAACTACGTCAGTTTATATTGACGAGCTTGATCCATTATAAGCGGTAGGCACAAATAGCTGAGATGACATCGTCGCCAGAGACGATATTAGTATATTGCTTGATAGATAGTAGGCAGACTATATCTGAGAGATATATAACTAGTACTTAAATTGTTAGTGAGTCAGAATGATCATAACATTATAGGAATCTAGAGAAGACTTCCAGTGACATATTATTGAATTTTCATTTGATACTGCTGATGTTGTCTTTAGTATGTAATAGATCTAGACAAAATTGTTAGGAAATTTAATGTAATTAAATTTGTGGCCCTGCAGGTCTGTTTATGAAACTTATTCAGATTGTTCTTAGTGTGTGGCATGGTACGAAAGATTAAATAGTAAATACCTCTCGATTTAAAATGCAGTCATAATACCATCATTGAGAAGACCCTCTTCATAACAGCTAGAGGGGACTTTAGTCGAGTCCGTAACATACACTTTGATACCTGTTCGAAATGATTTGTGGCACGTATCAAGTGTTTGACAGTTCCAATTTAGATCTATTCTAACTCCATGTCATAATAAGCAAAGCCGCAAACGTTTAACACTGAATCATTCTGTCAGTTGTTCAAAAAGTGGAGTTGGAACAAACAAGAAATAAAGTTGCGGTGCAGTCGTGGACAAAATTTTACAGAAAAGACCGTCTGCCAGTCTCAGATACACTTATCCCCAGATGCCGTATTTTGGAATTGAACGAGCCCGTTAGCTCATGTACCATCAGAGCTGTCAATTGTCGCTCCTCGCTAGTAATTTGCCCTTAAATTGATGTCCACTTCACGGCTTAAAGCGGTCATCTGCATCAGTAAAGATCAATAGATTTTAGCTCCTTGCATCCCTGCGGTATTTCTGTCCCTGGTCTCGAACTTGAAAAGGTGTGGACGTTGTGGTGGGAGGGGCTAAATGTAATATTACATTTTGTTGTTACAGGCTGGTAATGTAGGATGTAAGTTGTTGGAGGGGACTAAAGTCTCCATCGCCCAAACATTTATGGGTGGGGGGGGGGAGAGAACCGATAGGGTGGGGGGGGGGGGGAATATTGATTATTGGTTTGGGAAAGACAAAACACACACACATTTTGCAGGTGTGGCAGCTTTTTCCACTTGTTTTCCACTAACAGAATGAGGGAGTCACTAGAATCTAGGTGTACGGTTGATACATATTAAGAAGCAAATTTTTCGCTGTGATTTCTTAAAAGAAAAAAAGGTTTGTGTGATTTTATGGGTCAAATCACAGCTTTGCACCTTTACTCTTTCAGTATCACAGGTGTGTGTCGATTCTGTAAGTATAAATACCTTGGGAGATGGGTATGACCATTTTGGGCCATGTGTCCAAATTGTCTGTAGTGAAGTTTTGAGAACTTCCTACGCTTTTAGGAAAAAGTGCTAAGGTAAACCTAAGCCTTAGGTTAACAGGCCACAACTGTGTTACAACTATGTTTTCAGAAATTGGTCACAAAATGTAACAAAAAAACCTGGTGTATTTTTGCAACATGGCCCAAATAAATCTATCCCCCCCCCCCCAACCCCCACCCCCACACACACACTTTTTTTTTTTTTTGGCTTGAATGAATCGAATAAGTCTAATATAAATGAGTGGGCAGGGAACAATGCCACACGTTCTCTTTCCTACTTGAAAATCACATAGAAATCGATAGCAAAAAGGTTTTTTATCTTACCAGATTAGTGGCCACGCATAATCTCTGATACATAGATACATCTTTCAGCCGTAAATGTCGTTAAGTTCGATGTTATCTCTACCTGACACATCATTGCCACTCCATCTGCCATCCCAATTTCTTCCCTTTGGCTACAAGCAAAAGTTGCTATAGATCTTATGTCATAAGTTGAATTTCCAAAGAAATCAGTTTTTTTTTTGTTTTTTTTTGTGTAACCTTCTGTAACCAGGTGTGATGTTTCCACTTTCTCTCACTAACTTTCTTCTGACACCAGCCGTGATGGGCACGGCACAAACACACTAAATAATCGACTATCTCTCTTCTATAAGTTATAACAAACGATATCTGTATTGCTTACATATATACAATAATTATTAATTCATTCAATAATAATAGGAACACAGGTCATACAATTTCATGTGAATTTCGATGGAATGAAGTTGATGCAAATCAGTACATGCTAATTAAATGGCTTCGTAATATTCAATTTCTAGCACATTTTATAAAACACATGGGAACATTCAGCATAAGGAAACCTCTCCTTTAGGGGTGTATGGCGCTATCTGGGCACTGGTTCTTCCTCTCTACCCTGGCTTGACTGCGCAGTTAGATCAACAGGTATCGGCAGGTACCAATAGGTCGGGAAACCAAGAAGCCACGATGTCGTTAATCAAAGTACAAGAAGTTGAGAAGCCAAGAAGGTGTTGTTCTTCCTCCTCTGTAGAAAAACAATCGCAAAGTCCTAATCTACTGCTGGAAGGCATGACTTCCATACTTACTCCATGACGGATATTCATCATTAACACTTTTAACCGCTGACACTGTTATAAGTCAGGCTGCAGCTCCCATACTCCATAGGCTCCCATATAGGCAATAGAATAAACGATCAATACAGTTTTAATGATATTTACACGTTCCCCACGAAGAATAACGCTCTCTCTAACGGACCCCATCCTATAAGGTTTCGTAACATATATGTAACGGCGTTTCCGTGACTCTCTCAGAGGCAGTAGTTATACCAAAGTAAATCCACTAGATTTATGTTCTACAATCATGAACATTAAGTAAAATACACATACATCGTACAATTAACTTACCACTCAGCAACAG
Organism: Onchidella celtica; assembly: GCA_963931925.1. NCBI lineage: Eukaryota > Metazoa > Mollusca > Gastropoda > Systellommatophora > Onchidiidae > Onchidella > Onchidella celtica. Next base: position 10,025,579 of record OZ007582.1, read on the forward strand.
CTCAAATGCCGACAAGATACCAAAGATACAACGCTCTGACAAAGGATGTTTGCGGGTTCCCTGACCTTCCCCACTCACAAGACTAGTACAAAGTTACAGTTGCAGTTGTGGTCTCCTCTTCGGCACGAAGCTGGTGAGTGCTCTCAGCGGTCTGAAGTTGGAAGGAGCGTTCGGGGATTTATACCCAGTCAGGTAGCGTCCCAAGACGCCCACCGAGTGTGCATTAGTTATCCTAATAGCCACCCCCGTCGGCTCCACGTCAAATACTATTGAAACAGCTCTACCCCCCAAGCAATTCCCAGGTGATCTGATCGACAAGTACGGCGGTCAAGTAAACACTACCCTTTTCGGGTGTCAAAGCGCCTCAGTCGCATCCCATACTTTCCCCCTCTGGCCCACAACGACTCTGTCTCCCCGCCGTTAACTATCTTCCCACGCCAGTCATAGGCACAACATTATTATAACTACTAGTCACACCTTGCCAATCCATCACCCTGTTACAATCGCCCCCACTTAAGTCGATTTTCCCTGGCAAAATCGGCTAATAAAATTATTAATCTACTTTTAATCTAGATAGAGTGTCGGCCCATAGAGCGTCTCGCCCCCTGATGTTGCTGACTCGAAAGTTATATGGTTGCAGCGCCAGGTTCCATCTAGTTACCCTCGCGTTCTTCTGGTCTTTAGTTCGCATCCAAGTTAGAGGTCGGTGGTCCGTCTCTAACACGAAGTTTCTCCCATACAGATACGCCTGCAACTTACTAACGGCGAAAACTATGGCCAGGCATTCCTTTTCAATTGTTGAGTAGTTCTTCTCCGCGGGTTTCAACTTTCTGCTAACATATACAACTGGATACTTCGTACCCTCGTCTTCTTGAAGTAGGCAGCCACTCACTCCAAGGTTAGATGCGTCTGTCTGGAGAATCAGTTCCTTGTTCCAGTCTGGCATCCGTAGTATCGGCTCGGAACTCAAACAAATTTTTAGGGCATTGAACGCGTTCTCCTGCGCGTGTCCCCACGCGAACTTTGTGCCCTGGGACTTCTTTGTGAGGTCTGACAACGGCGCCGAGATTGCACTGTAATTTGGTACAAACTTCCGATAGTACCCCGTTAGCCCCAGGAAACTCCTCACTTGTGTCTTGGTCGTCGGTCGGTCACAGTCGACAATGGCTCGCACCTTACTCTCCTGCGGTCTTACAGTCCCCTGTCCCAGCTTATGGCCTAAGTACTCGACTTCTGTCATCCCTATTAGCGTCTTGGTAGGTCTAGCTTTTAAATTTGCCCGTCTCAGTCGCTCGAAGACATTCCGACAACGTTCCAAGTGGTCAGGCCAATTTGCACTGTGTATAAGACAGTCGTCTACAAATGCATCTACCCCTTCGCCAGCATCTTTTAATACTTTCCTCATGAGCCTGTTAAATGTGGCGGGGGATCCCTTCAACCCGAACGGCATGACCCTGTACTGGTATAGCCCAAACGGTGTGGCGAACGCCGTCAGGTGTTTATCTTCCTCGGCCATCGGAACTTGATAAAAGCCCTTTGTCAAGTCCAGCTTGGTGAAATATTTTGCCTCCGCTAGATTGGAAATAATGGCTTCTACCTCAGGCATCGGTTCGGCGTCATCGGCAGTCACAACATTTAGCCGCCTGTAGTCGTTGCAGAAACGATGTTGACCATCGGGCTTCTTAACTAATACAATTGGACTATTGTACAGGGACTCGGACGGTTCGATGATTCTGGCCGCAAGCATCTTGCCTACCTCAGCACTGACAGCTTCTCTAGTTGAGTACGGTAGTTGGTAGGGTCTTACCTTCACAGGTTTTTGATCTAGCAATGGGATTTTGTGCTTGATCAGGTCAGTGAGCCCCGGTACATCGGTAAATATATCTTTGTATTCTTCCATGAGCTCTTGCATCTGTTCTCTCTGATCCTGATCTAGCGTGTCCCCTAACTGTACATCCCTGTAGGTTTCGGTCTGTTCTAGCTTAGGCATGACTGTCTCCAGAGGCATCGAAGTCGCTTCCTCTCCTTCATCGGTCTCGTCAATTATAGCTGCAGCTATTGCCTCTGTGTTTTCCTGTTCGTCTTCCCTCTCAATATACTTCTTCAGCATATTCGCGTGATACAGTCGTCTCTTCCCCTTGACGTTCACCATGTAGTTCACTGACCCTCTCTGCTCTTCTACTTTGTAAGGCCCTTTCCAAGTCATCTGTAGTTTCGATCCGTCACTTGGGAGAAGTATGAGGACGGAATCGCCCACTTGGAATTTCCTCTGTTTGGCCCCCCTATCGTAGTATTTCTTCTGCCTGTGTTTTTCGACGCTGCTGTTCTCGGCTACGACTTTCATGGCATCCTCCAATCGTTCCCTCATATCTACCACGTATTCGTACGATGACCTCGTTTCTGACTCCGCTTCCCCAGTCCACAGATTCTTCAGTATTGCAAGTGGTCCTCTCACAGGGTGACCGAACACTAGTTCAAACGGCGAAAAACCTGTACTGGCCTGTGGGGTTTCGCGATACGCGAACAGCAGTGGACACAACATTCTGTCCCAGTCCTTGGGTCTGTCATGAGCTACTCGGCGAAGCATATTCTTCAGCACTCCGTTAAATCTTTCACACAGACCATTGGCCATCGCGTGGTAGGGCGAGCAGAATATCTGTTTCGTTTTGAGAAGTGCACTGACCTCTCTCATCAGCTCACCGGTAAACTGTGATCCCCTATCTGAAACTATTTCCTTTGGTATGCCTAACCGAGAAAATATTTCCATTAACGCTTCACTGACCTGCTCAGCTGATATCCCCCTTAAGGCTACGGCATCCGGGAAACGCGTGGCATAATCTACTAGCGTCAAAATATAACGCGATCTCCCATGTTCCGTACGCGGAAGTGGACCAACCAAATCTATGGCGACGCGCGAAAAGGGCGTGTCGATCAGGGGTGTCGGCACTAGGGGTACCTTTGTCACCCTACCTTTATTGGATGTCCTTTGACACGCGTCACACGATCGACAGAAACGACCTACGTCCGCACCTATCCCAGGCCAAAAGAACGACTGCATTATTCTGTCCTGTGTGCGCCAAATTCCTAAGTGTCCCCCGAACACTCCTTCGTGAGCTATCTTCGTCAGCTCACTTCGGTACTGCTTAGGTACCAACAACTGCTCCACATCAGCACGTCCAGCCCCGGCCTTCTTTACCCGATAGTAAATTCCCTTACTCTCCTTTATGTGAGTACCTACCTCAGCCGATTGCTCCAACGTGGCTCTCTCCCTTAAAACTCTCAAAGTTTCGTCCTCTCTCTGGGCCCGGGCTATCTCACCTGGTGTGAGTTCCCCTATCTTGGCCCCTACCCTTACCTCCTCCGTTGAGTTGCCCTTGGCCTCCTCATTATCTGTGGTCTGACTCACTTTCGCACTCGCATTCTCACACTCATGCTCTTCCTTGTCAATCTCCACCTTGCGAGATCGCGTGAGTACCACACTTATCTTCTCAAGAGACGCCCCCTTTATGTTTCCTATAATCAAATCGGCCACTGGGTCTTCCACTACTAGCGCTTTGAGAAGCCCAGTATAAAATGGGGTTTCTACCCACATTTCCGCGACAGGAGCAGACCTTCTCGTCCCGTCCATCAGGACATAACTCCTGTTCTTCCCAGTTAAGCTGTTAGGAGGCAGTTTGTCCCTTTTTATAATCGCACACGTGCATCCCGTGTCACGAAGGATAGTAATCTCTTTATCCCCTATCCTCCCCTTCTCCAAAAATGGAGCGGATAAATCATTCTCCGGAACATCGTCTTCGGGCTCATGTTCTGTCGAACCTTCTAACTCAATACTCTTACCTTCCGTCTCCCAAGAAATGAAGGTCTGTGGCCCAACACTCTGCTCAGCCCCTGGTTGAGTATTCGCCCTGCCCGATGACTCCCACTGACTGTCATCGGCTTCCTCATCGCTGGTTAGTACGACTGCGGTCGTCTCTTTCTGTCTCTTCCTACAGAATCTCGCAATATGGAGAAGTGACCCACACACAAAACAACCACGCCCACTCTCACGCTGGGACTTACCTCGGTTGTCCTCGACAGTGGCAGCAGCACCCTTCTTCGTCCTGCCCTGGTCACACTGCCTACTCAGGTGATTGGGAGAGCCACAGTTGAAGCATACCGGTTTACTCACTCCTAAACCCTTACTTCTGCTCTCCTCAACCCTCTTACCTGACTTCTGCTGTTGCTCCAGCCCTCGCTTCGACTGATGAGCCTCACTATACAAGTCCGCCATCTCAACTAACTCATGCACGGACTTGGGGTCCCTCTCTTTCAAATATATGGAAAGATTACAGTCGACAATCTTCAACATCTGCTCCCTGACTAACAGATCCGTAATCCCTTCCATAGTTCTCTCTGCCTCTGAGAGGTCTACCCACCTCTCAAAATATCTCTGCAATCTCACGGACAGCTGCGTATAAGTTTCGTCCTTATCTAGACGACTCTCCCTAAACTTACGCCTATAACCCTCTGCCGTGAGGTGATACTTCTTGAACAACACCTTCTTTACCTTCTCGTAATCCCTACTGTCTTCATCGCTGAGACCGGAATAAACATCTAACGCCCTGCCAGTTAACAATGCCCCTAACATGTCTGCCCAGGTGTCTTCTTCCCAATCATTTGCCTGCGCGAGCCTTTCAAATCTTTTCAAATACGAGTCGAGATCCTCGCGCGAGTCATCAAAAATGGCAATTTTAGGTACCTTCGGGGCAGCAGATTTTCCATTCCCTTTACCATTGTGACACCCGTTTTTGGCTAGTTCCCGTTCGCATTCCATTCTCTCCCTTTCAAATTGTCTTTCCTTCTCCTTTTCTTCTCGTTCGCGCTCCTTTTCTTCTCGTTCGATAGCCCTTTGTTCTCGGTTTTGGGCTTTCTCTTCGTCCCACCTAATTTTGAATTCCTCATCACTAATGCCTTCTTGTCTGGCAAGCTTCAGTGCGCCCAGATAGTCCATCAGCAATTGACCTGTAAACAAAGCTAACAATAAAGCGTGGATCGTAACTGTGAAGTTAACAACAATATTCCTGCAATAGCAAACAACAATTTTCTCTGTGACAAAAGATAAAATTGAACAGTCAATGCACAGGTAAAATCAGAGCATGTCGCAGGCACTAAATGTCAATCTCTCTCACTCGCCTCAGGGCAGATGACCTGTCCACACAATCACACAATAGCCCCTTGACACGACCCAGATCAAAATTAAATGTTATTTACTAGCAGGATCCCACTTCTGACACCATTGTGATGTTTCCACTTTCTCTCACTAACTTTCTTCTGACACCAGCCGTGATGGGCACGGCACAAACACACTAAATAATCGACTATCTCTCTTCTATAAGTTATAACAAACGATATCTGTATTGCTTACATATATACAATAATTATTAATTCATTCAATAATAATAGGAACACAGGTCATACAATTTCATGTGAATTTCGATGGAATGAAGTTGATGCAAATCAGTACATGCTAATTAAATGGCTTCGTAATATTCAATTTCTAGCACATTTTATAAAACACATGGGAACATTCAGCATAAGGAAACCTCTCCTTTAGGGGTGTATGGCGCTATCTGGGCACTGGTTCTTCCTCTCTACCCTGGCTTGACTGCGCAGTTAGATCAACAGGTATCGGCAGGTACCAATAGGTCGGGAAACCAAGAAGCCACGATGTCGTTAATCAAAGTACAAGAAGTTGAGAAGCCAAGAAGGTGTTGTTCTTCCTCCTCTGTAGAAAAACAATCGCAAAGTCCTAATCTACTGCTGGAAGGCATGACTTCCATACTTACTCCATGACGGATATTCATCATTAACACTTTTAACCGCTGACACTGTTATAAGTCAGGCTGCAGCTCCCATACTCCATAGGCTCCCATATAGGCAATAGAATAAACGATCAATACAGTTTTAATGATATTTACACGTTCCCCACGAAGAATAACGCTCTCTCTAACGGACCCCATCCTATAAGGTTTCGTAACATATATGTAACGGCGTTTCCGTGACTCTCTCAGAGGCAGTAGTTATACCAAAGTAAATCCACTAGATTTATGTTCTACAATCATGAACATTAAGTAAAATACACATACATCGTACAATTAACTTACCACTCAGCAACAGCTCAAATGCCGACAAGATACCAAAGATACAACGCTCTGACAAAGGATGTTTGCGGGTTCCCTGACCTTCCCCACTCACAAGACTAGTACAAAGTTACAGTTGCAGTTGTGGTCTCCTCTTCGGCACGAAGCTGGTGAGTGCTCTCAGCGGTCTGAAGTTGGAAGGAGCGTTCGGGGATTTATACCCAGTCAGGTAGCGTCCCAAGACGCCCACCGAGTGTGCATTAGTTATCCTAATAGCCACCCCCGTCGGCTCCACGTCAAATACTATTGAAACAGCTCTACCCCCCAAGCAATTCCCAGGTGATCTGATCGACAAGTACGGCGGTCAAGTAAACACTACCCTTTTCGGGTGTCAAAGCGCCTCAGTCGCATCCCATACTTTCCCCCTCTGGCCCACAACGACTCTGTCTCCCCGCCGTTAACTATCTTCCCACGCCAGTCATAGGCACAACATTATTATAACTACTAGTCACACCTTGCCAATCCATCACCCTGTTACACCAGGCTTAGACTGCATTGTCCGTTAAACCATATAATAAAGGTTATAAGGCTTCCAATATCATCATGAAAGGCTTTTTAACCTCAAATTCTACAAAATATCATATTACACAATAGAGAGACGTAAAGGTATGCGCGGGCATATTTCAAAAGGTCTTGAAGTTCTCTATACATGTATTTATAATGCTTTCACTGATATTGATCCATAACTGCAGGAGTTGAACAGATAAAAGTGCTCGGACATTTTGAGCGAAAAAAAAAATGCATTTTCTTCAAGTAGAATTAAAATGTATGACAGGAAAGTTCGTTCTGGGCCTCAATTTACACATTGGTGATCGAAATTCAACTTTAAAAGATCACATTTGCGTATTTCCCGAATCAGCGGGCCAGCTAGTACAAATTAATGTGAAGGGAAGATAATAGCAAGGAGAATTCCCCCCTCGATCTTCATCAGCTCCCACCAAAGTCCCGTGAAGGACAAGACAGAGTACACACACACAAACATACACCCATACACACAGAGATACTCAGCACTTACAAGAAACTACCACACTTCAAATCTTAAGTAAATCTTTAAGTCATAAAATCAGTTGTTATCGTAAACTGAAGAAAGCAAGTATAAACATACGCAGGCAGATGAATATGTAACAATATGATTTTTTTTTTAATGGAATTTATAAACAAGTGAAGAAAGAGAAGAAAAGGAATGAGAGATTTAAAAGACCATAGAAGATCTAATTGGGACAAGGTGGTCTAGAGGCAAGGTGCTCGCCTCTCATGCCATTGCAGGCATGTTGGAAGTTTGGAATTTTTCTCATATTTTCGTGTCCCTGATCCTACTGGGGGGGGGGGGGTTTAGGATCGAGTACCTAGTCTTCTCGGATAAGGACGAAAAAATTCGGAGGGCCCGTGTGCACGTTGCGCACGTTGGAAATCGAAAAGAGCAGGCCGAACAGGCCGCTGCCCGGGCAAAATCAAAATCAAATAAAATTCATCTCACTTCCGCCCCCTCCCCCCTCATCTCCCAGCCTCCCCCTCCCCCCCAAAAAACAACCGATCGGCGCTGCACTGTGGCGACGATGTGCCTGCTCCAGTTGTAACTGGGTGCAATGACACAAAGGCAAATTTCCTAAATGGGATTAAAGTAGTATACTAATAATACAAATACAAAAAAAGTAATCTTTACTGGGATACAACGTTGAAGTGAGGTCACTCTGATGATGTATGTCGTGGTGTGATAACTATAGTGTTGTGTTGCGCAGTACGGTGTGGTATCATGACAGTAATGTTGACATTGATAAAACGGAGTTCATAACACTCTTCAGCCAAACTTTCAATTGCCTTATGGATGACCCAGATTTAATTGCAGTTAGTTGGTCCTCTATGACACACAAATCCCTTCCTTGTTTCAAGGTTATATTTCATTCCTGTCGCAGACGTATTCGTCATAACTTCTGGGGTTGAGATGGTTGCCTTACTATAGATAGATCATACAAATTTCACTGCAGCTTTTCTCTTCCCTTTCAAAGTTAGCAAGCCGTCAATCGATACCACATTTAGACATTGTGAGGGCCCAAGGCCTGAGCTTTATACTTGTAAGGCGTGGGTGTCCCCTGTGAAAACATTACACAAGTCATGGTCTCACAAAGGCTCATATCAAAACTGGTCCTTGGGCCATCACAAAAAAAAAAAAAAAGATTAAAGGTAGGTATCTTGAACAGAAAAATATCATAAGGTTTTAAAGGATAAAATTTCACGGAAACTTTTTAGACACTCCGGAATTATGTGGTCCTAAGCTGTGGCATATTTATATATATTTATTTTTTTTTTGAGTGGATCTGACGAAATTAGGCTTAATTTGAAAACCTTGTGCCTTGTATCTTACGCCCTACTGAAAACAGGGGAGAGTGTGGGGATTGTGATCTAGTTTGCTTTTCAGCCTAAGTATAGTATTATCTTTTCTTTAAGTTCCCCAAATCCCCCCCCCCCATCCCCCTTCCCACGCCTAAAAAAAAAAACGACCTTGTATTAAAATAATTTAATTGACTGACACACGCACACAACGGTCAATTCCATGTAATTCTTGCAAGTTTGTTTTTTTATTTTTACGAGACGCAAAAGAAAATCTGAAACAAGTTCATTTATTCCTTTTGTCTGTTGTTTTGTTGTTATTGTTGTTATCGTCAAATATTGTCTAAATTGTTCCACTTTTTTAAACCTGGCACAGAGAATGGGTGACCAAAAGCATTTATTTTTTATACCTTTAACATAATATCATTGCTTTACAATTCATTATATAATTGTAGTAGTCTTGTTGTTTGAATCCAACGTGGGGCTTTGCAACATACATTTTCCCCCAATCATTCACTAAAAAGGTTCTGAAGTTGAACAAACATAGTAATACATTCTCATTATAATTACTCTTCCACGATACCCAAGACTGTCCATCTGTGATCCTAAGGCTTTGTAGTATTAATTTTCAGTTGTCATCCTACATTTTCAGCATAGAATTAGGCCTAATAAATAAATGTTTTTCTTTCATTTCTGCCCAATTACAGTTATAGTTTCGTGATATTCGTTACTACTCGTCCCTCGTGTTAATACTGTAATACTCAGACAATTATCTGTGCACAAAGACACATATAAATGGGAAAAAATAATTAAACCCTTGCTAGATTAATAACCTACACCACTGATAGGACAGGAGAATCAAGCAAAAAATCCCGAGTCTGGCGAAATGTTTCATATAACATTCTATTTGCCCTGCTAACAGGATAACGTTTTTCAACGTGTTGTCTATAGATTTATATTACAGAAACAACTTAGCACGCGTTGCAGAAGTTTTAATTTTCTGTTTGCCACCAACACTGTCTCAGTTTCAAAGGCGATTAATTTCCTGATCCATAATTCTTTCTCCTTCTGTCGGAAGTTATCCCTGACGTGCGTGGGGAGTTTGGTCCCCTCCTCAACGCCCAAACCCTGGCTTCTGATTCGCCACGGCTACCCAATGAAATGGGCGGGGCTTTCGCTTCGAGTGTTCCTGCCTCTTGCCGCTGGCTGACAGAAAACCCCCGCTAAAGTAAATGCATTGCCGTTGCAAACAGAACAAACAAGTGATAAAAAAGAATGACTAAAGGGAAAAATGGGCAATTTTCCGCTAGCTACTGAGCCATGTCGTTGGGGGATTTCAAAAGTCATCGAGCGAGGGTGTAAAACGGCCTTCAAGGCGAGCCGTTTGTTTGGCAAATCCGTGAGTGAATTTTTTGTGTGCTGTTTGTCCTTTTCTCCTTCTGTTCCTTTTCATTTTTGATTATTATTATTGGCTGAATTGCTTTCTTTGCTATCTTCGCATGGTTGGAAACAAATATCTGTGTGTGGGGTATCTGTGGGAGCTAAGATGTTAAATTAATTGTTTTTCAGCATGCAGCAAACGGGTGCAGGAGTAGGGGGTAAAGGGGAGGGGACATGATTACGGTATAATAGTCTCATCTATTGTTTATCGTAAAACTTTGCAATGTAATGTATTGGCAATTCAAACCACGCGAGAAGAATTGTTTTTTGAGTATCTTTACACGGGGTCGTGCCGCAGCGAGTTAGTTGACAATGCAGTCTATCCAAATTATTCTAGGCTCAAGTTTTTAGCCTTAATTACAATTTGAAGAGCTAAGCTATTATCTGAAGCGTTTAAGTCAACACTCTGTCCACGCTGAATTGGTTTCGTTTTCATTCAACGCTTTCTTCAAGACGCTGTTCGCTCTCCTAGCAGCCACAGAAATCATAAGACAACAAACACCGCGTGAATTGACAAACGAGATGTCACAGAGAGAATGACTTCCTGAATTGATCATAATAATTTATTTTTATTTTATTTTATTTTATTTTTAAAATCATTTTGGGGTAAATTTGAATGTAAATAAAACAGCGAGGGCTGGGTGTGAGCTAGATTTTCACACACATTTCATTTTTCCCAAAAACGAACCATAGAAAAGAAAATGGTTTTATAGTCAATACACGCGCCTTCAAAAATCCTTTATTAATTCTATTAAATGTTAAATGACGATTTAATTTCTTCTTTTGATAGATTTGTTCTCTTTTTGCTGTAACTGACATTATCAAGCCGATCCCAACACCTTTTTTGCGTTTTTTCAATTCCTTCAGCATTAACAGACAACATTTCCATTCTCAAATTATAAGCATTGTTCTCAAAATATCTCTCTCCCTAGGGGAAAAAAAATTTGCAATGCCTTTCATGTTTTTGTTGTTGTTTTTGAAATAATTGTTATTCAGTTTCGCTTCAAAGTTAATGCCCCCCTCGAAGAATTATTAATCAACAACACTTTGATTGTAAGTTTAATCATTTTGAAGTTTTAGTTTCGATTACTGTATTTTGTGGCGGTTGAATAGATCTATACAGTACGACTTACAGTAAGCCATTGCCGTGTGGGCTAAAATATGAGTAACCGCATAGACAGTTGGAAAAGAAGTGGTATTCAAGTAAGTTGTCCAGCCATTTTCTTGACACAACAGTATTCTTTCTGGGGCAATTAAATGACAAGATTGCGTTTTTTTTTAAAGGAAGAATAACAAGAACAATAAAAAAAAAAAGTGTTTCTGAAAACGCCGTGAATTATAGAAAAAAAAAAAAACTCAAAATTATGATACATTTCACTGTGTTTAAAGAAAATTTTATGCTTGTTCGTGTTGTTTTTATATAATTGGAAAATGTTTTAATGAAAAGCACAGAAATGTTTATCAGCATTGTGAAAATGGCACAAAGTGGAAATAATGGACTGTTATTGCAAGATCTTGATCGTACTCTAGATTTCTTGCCCGAGTGGATTCTCTCTCCCCTCTCTCTAGTCTGTGTGTCCATCTGTCTGTCTGTCTGGATGTCTCTTCTCTCTCCCTCTCTCTCTCTTTCTCTCTCTCTCTCTCTCGCTCTCTCTCTCTCTCTCTCTCTCTCTCTCTCTCTCTCTCTCTCTCTCTCTCTCTCTCTCTCTCTCTCCCCCTCTCTCTCTGTCTCTCTGCCTCTCTCTCTCAAACGTTAAAAATTTTACTTACTCAAAGTTCATTGACTTCCCAAAGCGTGTCCATTCACAATATTCCCAGATATACACATAAATATTGAAATTTTCAGCTTCACAATGTCCGACCAATAATATTCTCTAAACTTCTGATACTTTCCTTCCCAGGACATCTTTTGTGAAGACTTCGTATGTACACGCTCAAGATGACACTGAAGAAAGAAATCAAAGGTGAGCCAGTGCCCATGGAAACATCTGTAAGTCCCATTGCTGAACCACATCAAAATTCTGAGAGAATCTTTGGCTATCCAATTTTACCACAGTCTCCGCCTCAACATTTTCACCGTTTCTCAACACCGGTTCTGTCACGTGATGCCTTCTTCAAGAAAAAAGACTTCCAATATGGGCCAGATTTACACCTTCTCTCACCTGAACCTTCATCAACATCTGCCATGACTACGAAATCTTCACCAGAATCTGAAAAGTCTTCGTTGACAATGTCACCGCAACTACTGCCTCCAAGTCCAGTGCGTTCATCAGCTTCTCAAATAAATATACCAGCTTCTCCGGCTCATGCAGTATTAAACACTATAGAAAGTGCTAAGACCAAAACAAACTTCTCTATTGAGGAAATCCTGAAGCCCTCTTTTGGTGCCAAAACTACACCACAGCCTGAAGAACAAAATGAAGCTCTTGTCCTCCGCAAGCCTGGAGATCTCAGACCTTCAAGAAACGAGTGCCACAAACATCGTGAAGATTTAGATCAAGTCCATATGGTTCATGACCACCAAAGGAGCTTTCAGAAAGTATCGCATAACAAAGACAAAAGTGGTTTTAATAGTTACAGTCATAGCCACTGCAGTCCTGAAAGAGACTGCGATAGCACGGGGAGAGACAGTGACAGTCGTTCTTCGAGTGTCTGCGAAAGACTGACTGAGACTTACAGTGACTACAATATACCAGGCCATGAAACGTCTGACTATAAAGACATTTTCTTCTCTTTACTCAGATATCCTTATTCAGTTCCCACATTCTACCGCAGTGCCAGTAATCCATTTCTGTACGGACTTGACCTCGGTCTCTTCAGGGATCACTTTTTCCAGGGCGTCAGACCCACCACTGGGTGGCCCAGTCTTCACAACAACATTTACCAGAAATTCTACAATGAAGAATGTCATTCTGAATCCAGATCCACAGATGCCTTTAAATCCACAAGCTGGAAAACAAGTGACTTCTCATCTTTTAACCATTGCAAATCAGATGCCGAATCTATTCCCAATGAAACGGAAAATCTTAAAGAAAGCATCATGACCACAACAGCGCTGAACTCGACAACAAGTAATAAAAAGGGTACTCTGAAAACAAAAAAGGACTCGGTGCATGTGAATGGGCAACCAACGGTTAAGGTGGAGACAAAACCACTCGGGGGTGGTCAAAAAAGCAACATCACCATCACCACTACCAGCTCCAACAACAGCATCCCAAACAACAGTGATAAATCTGGACAGAAAAACGGCAACGAGAACAATAAAAATGAAAAAGAACAATTTCAATGGCCGGCGTGGGTTTACTGTACACGGTACTCTGATAGACCGTCTTCAGGTGAGTAACAAGCACTTGGCATTCACGATAATAATAACTAAACTATATCTGTTTCTGTCCAGTTGGTCTACAAGTCAAAGTTCTATATTACTCAGAGTACATTCCGATACTTAGGTCAGTGAATTTCGATCATTACTTTTATAGTTGTCTAGTTATCACCCCACCATAAACTTTTTTTTTTCTGCTCTGACTGACTGAACACAATGGTCTCCGTGGCTGTTCTCAGAACTGGATAAATTTCAGCATAAAATACATATCAATGATTATTAATGGTGAGTAGATTTTATTCCCATGTCTTTATCACTTTAAAACTGATGTACATGTATTTCAGGACCCAGATACAGAAAACCTCGGCAGAAAATCCTTTCAGACAATGACAAACGCCCGCGGACCGCCTTCTCATCCGAACAACTACGGCGACTGAAACAAGAGTTTGATGCATGTCCATATCTGTCAGAATCCAGACGACAGCGTCTGTCTGCAGACCTTGGTCTCAATGAGTCGCAGGTAGATTTAGACAATGACATGTGTGACGTTCAGCTGGACTGTTGCATCTACAGAATACTGTAATGCCTCAAGCTGGAATCTCAGATTCAGTTGTTGTTTTTTCTCAACGCTAAAAACTGCACAGATAAGATTTCAGTATTTTGTTTCCGTGTTGTTGTTTTTTTTAAATAGATTTATTGCGAATTTACTTGGTCCAACCTGTACGTAATGATATGAGCCTTTGTGTTACTTGTTAGATGGTGAATTTTGAGAATTTAGTTGTCTGAATCATTAAGTACGTGCGACAAGCAGAATTATTTTGCGCTTATTTTGAATCACTAGATCTATGTATTCTCAGAAAATATCTTTAAAAAAATCACCCATAATGAAAAACTTGTGCTCCAATATTTTTTAAGTGCTTCATACAGATTCTAAGTAGGCTATGTGTTTGGTTTGGTGTTACTCATTTACCAGCTGAGACAACTGGTTCCAGTTAACTAAAGCCCCACGTGAAATTTTGTGCGTAAAAATTAATTCAAGTTTTGTATTCCTTGCTCTCTAGAAAATAATTTAACTCGTGCTGACATTATGTAATCTCCCATGTCTGATCTCTGCTTCTTGTTATCATATTTTAATATTTTTTTTTCGTTTCATTGTTTAGGTGAAAATCTGGTTCCAAAACAAACGCGCCAAGCTGAAAAAGGGCGCTGGTGCCAAGAACACTTTAGCTCAGCGGCTGATGGAAGAGGGATTATACAATCACAGTACTGTCGTAGTGGAGGAAGAAAGTACTGACAACTGTGCCGGTCTCTAATGATATTATGAAATAACAGAATGGCAACAGTGTCTTAAAAGGAAGGGAAATCTATGAATAGAACGTCAACTGCCAACAGTCAAAGCAGACTCAAAAGGTTAATTCGTTTTGTTTTATTATTTTAACTCTGTCACATGTCATGTTTATTAAGTGAACAAGAATAGCTGGTACATGTATAACATAAAATTATAATGATTACTTCCTTGCATAAATCATTGTGGGATTGAGGTCGGCAAAATAAATTATCACTTTTAAATGTGACCATAAAGTATTGAAGAAAGAAGACATGCTTTGAAGCTGTAATGATAGGAAAATTTGAGAAACCGTTTAGAAAACCGATATCCATGACGCGTTTGACGACTGTTACCAAGGAAGCTATCCACATAATTATGTATACCATATACATCCCTTTACAGCTCAGAAACCCTTATCGGAATGCAGACATGGGCATTCATCAGACTGTTGGCATAATATTATGCTTTAATAAATGCTTTAAAACATCGCGAAAAATTCGCTCGGCTAGCCCTACCCCTGGTGGGATTAATTGGAACTGGCACCTCCCGCATCTTTGTCAAAAGCTCTAACTAGACTTTGCGCTACTGCGTCTGCCAGAAATCTGAACCAATATAATAAATATATTATATGTATTATGGATTACAGAAACTTCAAGTTTAGTTTCTGACTCGAAGCTTCGGACATTTACCATGCTTTGTCCGTTTTACAAGTTTGTATTCATAGCTGGCAAATCGAAATGACAGTTCGGTACATTATTTATTTATCAATTCGCTCGTTTATTTATTTTAATAGCAGCCTGAAATTGTTATTTTTTCACATAAAAAAAGTTATAATTTTTCGCAAATCTTTTGTTCCCAAGAATTCAGTATCGAAAAGAAGAATATGAACCTGGAAAATCTGTTTAAATACAATCAAACACGCAAACGCGCATGAAATCTGTAG
Organism: Onchidella celtica; assembly: GCA_963931925.1. Classification (NCBI taxonomy): domain Eukaryota; kingdom Metazoa; phylum Mollusca; class Gastropoda; order Systellommatophora; family Onchidiidae; genus Onchidella; species Onchidella celtica. The sequence continues at coordinate 10,041,118 of OZ007582.1, forward strand.
TAAGACTGTAGAATAATTATGGGAAGCTTTCCTAGACCAAAAAGAGAGAGATGGGTTCACAAGTTTATCCCGGATAATGCCGGAAACTTCATCTAGTCATACAAAAAAAAAAAAAAACTATTTTTCATTTTCTTTTAAATGATTGTTTGTTCACTTCAAGATCTTTCCACAATATTTGTGTACCGTATATAAATTTATAAGTTCATGAAAATGACAGGTCACAAAGGTGGGTGAATGTTTCTGATGGAATGAATAACTTCACAATACTGACTGTCTGACCGGAATGTCTGAGTTCAAAAGAATGACTGTTTTCAGCATTGTACAACGTGAAAAAAAAAAAAAAAAATTTAATCAGAACTATATTTATTTTAAATCTTCTACGATGTATCATTATAAGGAATCTGATGATTTTTTTGTCCCAGTATCTTCTTCTTTTGGTTTTCCAACACTTTTTTGTTCTCTCTCCTTCTCTAATACATTTTTTCAAACAAAACGTTTTCGATATCGCTTTTTTTTTGTTCACTGTTTTATTGTCTTTGTGTTATTGTTGTTTTTATGTTTCTTAGCAACTGAATTTTCTATTCCTCCCCCCCCCCTCTCTCTCTCTCTCTCTCTCTCTCTCCCTCTCTCTCTCTCTCAATTTCTCTTTCTCCTTCTCTCTTCTCTCTCTCCTCTCTCTCCCCCCCCTCTCTCTCTCTCTCTCTCTCTCCCCCTTTCTCTCTCTCTCTCTCTCAATTTCTCTTTCTCCTTCTCTCTTCTCTCTCTCCTTTCTCTCTCTCTCGCTCTCTCTCTCTCTCTCTCACTTTCTCTTTCTCCTTCTCTCTTCTCTCTCTCCTTTCTCTCTCCTCTCTCTCTCTCTCTCTCTCTCTCTCTCTCTCTCGCTCGCTCTCTCTCTCTCCCCTCTCTCTCTCTCTCTCTCTCTCGCTCTCTCTCTCTCTCTCTTTCTCGCTCTCTCTCAATTAACTGTCTTTGACATCCTCCTTCCTGTTCAAGCTTTTTTTTTTATTCTTTAAACTTTCTGACATTGCTATAATTTAATATCTCCGATTTGTGTATTCGGCCTGAATAATATACTTACATAATAATATATACTATTTTTGAATTAAACTGGCCGTTCTGCCATACGACGTTTGATTTTCCTTCTGTTCAATGTCACGCAACTCTAGTGACTGGAACCATTATGTACATCAGAAATGTGATAACTTATACATGTACAATAAATGGATATGTATGTAAATGAACTTTTTCTCCTCCGTTTCTTAATAACAGTGTTATGTCAATGTGTGTTGAGAATCTAATAATTTAGGTTGCAGCTGTTACATACGAATTCGTGCAATTGCTACTGTTGTTGTTATTGTTGTTGTTGTTGTTGTTTTGAATCGTGACTATGACATCAGTAATGATGCCAATGGAGAGGATGTTGCAGCTCTTACTGCTGGTGATGATTTGAAATTCGAATAAAACAGAGACAAACAGAGCAGGCGTGCAGGCAAGGCAAGCATGCGGACAGACAGACGGACAGACGTCCGACAGACAGAAAGACAGGCAGACATAATTATAGATAGATAGATAGATAGATAGATAGATAGATAGATAGATAGATAGATAGATAGATAGATAGATAGATAGATAGATAGATAGATAGATGATAGATAGATAGATAGATAGATAGATAGATAGATAGATAGATAGATAGATAGATAGATAGATAGATAGATAGATAGATAGATAGATAGATAGATAGATAGATAGATAGACAGATAGACAAACAGATAGATAGATAGATAGACAGAGACAGACAGAAAGATAGATAGATGAGACAGACAGAAAGATAGATGGATGGATGGATGGGTGGGTGGCTGGGTGGATGGATGGATGGATGGATGGATGGATGGATGGATGGATGGATGGATGGATGGATGGATGGATGGATGGATGGATGGATGGATGGATGGATGGATGGATGGATGGATGGATGGATGGATGGATGGATGGATGGATGGATGGATGGATGGATGGATGGATAGATAGATAGATAGATAGATAGATAGATAGATAGATAGATAGATAGATAGATAGATAGATAGATAGATAGATGGATGGATGGATGGATGGATGGATGGATGGATGGATGGATAGACTTCCCGCCTCTTTTCTTTGCATTTCCCATCCATCGTTCTCCCTCCCCCCTTTTTTCCCGTCTAGGGGGGAAAAAATCCCATTTTTCTAAGCAATAGACACAATACAAACTCACGTACGCACAAAAGGCGCTCAAGCAATTAACATCTTCCCTTGACTCAAATGTCAATCGAAACGAGCATGTTGCCCAAGCCAGGGCGCCTGAGACACGTCGACACGTCACAATCAGGAAATCTACTGCTGACATGAAAGAATTGTGTACACGTTTCTCACTAATTACAACGACAAACTCAATCCTAAACAAACGAGCTTTCTTACAGTTTGTTTACTCATTTTGGCCTCTATGTTGTTTCGGGGTCGCTCTAATAGAGACAGACTATTTTTACGGCCTTGTGAGGAAGGAAAAAGATTTTTTTGTTGTTTCGGTTAAAAAAAAAAAAAAAATGTTGGCCGACTGGATGCCCAGATTTTTCTGACAAGAAACGTTGGTTAAAACAAGCATACGCGTTCTTCTAAAATAATTATTTCCATGCTCTTGCGCCAGATGAAGCTAGAAGCGCTGAAAAACTGAATATTATGCCTGAAACTCAATATGCATGACAAAGTGGTTACAGAAAAAAAAAAGTTTAAAATGAGGCAACATTTTTTAATTTTTTTTTTTTTTCGTAATGAGAGTTCAAGGAGCGACAAGTTTGCTGAAAAGATTAAAATCAGCATGATTACTTCAAAACGTAATTAAAATGCGTTAATAATTTGAAAGAAATAAACAAATAAAAATGCTATGGGTTAAAAATGATTTATCACCTCCATAGAGGTCATGAGCCGTGACTGACGTATCCATCGGCGTTTTCCAATAATCTCAAGGATTAACATGCCATGAAATACTGTAATATGTTGTAATATGCAAAGGAGGATCCAGGCAGTGGAGATGAGATGCCTCAGAAGACTTTTTGGCATCTCATACACGGACCACGTCACCAACGAAGAAGTCCGACAAACCATCACCCAACAAGTAAGGCACTATGAAGACCTGCTGACCACAGTTAAGAAGAGGAAGCTCAGATGGTATGGGCATGTGACAAGATCAGATGGGTTCTCCAAGACCATACTAGTTACTACAAGGAACAGTGCAGGGGAAGAGAAGGCGAGGCAGACCGAGGAAGAAATGGGCAGACAACATCGCGGAACGCACCAAGATGAGCTTTCCCACAACCCAGGCACTCGCCAACAATCGCCACAAGTGGAGCCAGCTGGTGCAGCATTCGTCACTGCAGCGCCCCCACGACCCGGCGGGTTATGGGATCAGTGACAGTGACAGTAGTTGTAACATTATGCACGAGATGTTGTTAATAGTTATCCTTTTTATTACTGTATCATTTTAATGTTGCTGATGTTGCTTTTGTTCTTATTATGATTTATTATTGTCATATTATTATTGTTACCGTTAATATTGCTGTTAGTGTAATAAGACTGTTATTTTTGTATCTTCAGTTGTTTTCATTAATCTACTAATAAACGTAGTACTTTCATTTTGTGAAGACTTACATTCATTTTCGTTCAGGAAAAAAATGGAGAGGTGGGATAGCCATTTACCAGCATTGATGAAAGAACGACAGAAGAGCTTCATTGAAACTGAAAGGCATGAATTTATTGTTGTCTATTCTCCTAGCTATTATAGAACAGAGGCCGTGTGTGTGAATGAGAAGGGCAGGAGGGGTGGGAGAAAGAAAGAGTAAAATAAAAAAGAAATAACAGCGACGGAAAGGAGGCGAGGAGAGGGCGGGGGACAGCAAAACAAAACAAAAAATAGTCTCTCTTCAGGAAGACAGACAGACAGACAAAACAAACAGTAGGATTTTTTTTTCTTGCTTCTTTCTCCTCGAATCGTCTTTGACGATTTCCACGAAAAAAAATTTTTTTTAGCTAACCTTTACAATGCATTAGTGTTGTCTCTAAATTCGTCCTTGCACCATTCATGGAGCAAAGTGTGTATAAATGACGGTAGTATCCAAAAATCTCTTAGTGTTTAATTAAAGGACGAGGCCCTAAGATGGGCTTGGCATCCGTCCAGGGCAGTAGGAAATAATTCCCACCCACTCCTTTCTTTCTCAGCGTTTAGAAATCAGTTGATAAGAGCTTGTGCCACACCCTCAAGCTTTGTTTGCACATGTTAATCTATACGGGAGCGCTGTGTAAGATCAACGTGACAGTATAATATTACTAGATCTACCATGGTTATAGGAAGTTTTACAAGATTTATACAACAAACTGATTTTAATATTCTGCCCATAAATGAAACGTAATATTTCGAAGTGCATGTTCACACATTTTTTCATTTTAATAGCTAATAGCCCCTTCTTACAATTGTACGCTACTTCTTACCTTGCATAATGCTTTAACCATTTAAAGTTTCTCTTCAGAGAACCGCGCAAGGCGCAATTTACCCATATTATCGAGCGGGCGCGTCGAAAAAAACGGAACTGAAATTTTTTCAACCTCCTCTCACCTCTTCTCTCCACCCCCTCCCCCAACCCACCCCACCCCTTGCACACACACACACACTCCTCCCATCCTGATCTGCAATCAACACCCACCTGACCTCTATTGACAAGCTCCCATGCCAGACATGGCCTCTTGAAATTTGACACTAAATTAACAATCCGAAATCTCAATTTGTGAGGTGCTGCCCGCTTAAGCGTGCTAGAGGTCAAGGGTCAAAATGGATGGATGCACTTTTTGTCTGATGCAGGAGTCCCAACATTCCGAATCTGATCCACAAAACTGCTAGACTCCAGATCCTGTGCATCCCTCTTTTCCGAAAACAACCACAGATTCATGTTTGTTGTTGCTGTTGTTGTTTGTTATATTAAGATCTCCGTGGGAATGACTTTTGCCAGCACTGGAAATCTTTAAAATTTCCATGGATAACGTTTTTACCCCTCAGATCCCATCTTGGGTCTTTGGACTTATTCGGAGAATTCTCACATATTTCGAGATCGCACATCTTCCTGAAAAGAACAGCAATATAGATATATTCAATTTTGCTGTTGTATTATGAAGACCTGCACGAGAATCCCTAATGCCAACACTGAATATTTTAGAAATTCTGTGTAAAGAAATGTTGTTAGCGTGAGGGGGGGGGGGGAGGGGGGGGGCGGAAGAAGGCAGGGGGGACCACTGTATTATTCGATCTGACTATCTTTTAACTGGGGCGCCACATGTCTTGAGGCTCAGCGTGGCAGGCAGCCGGGGAGAAAAACATGGATGCACCCAACTTCCTTTCAACGCACGCGACCAAGCATGTGCTCATCTCTGCGCGGGACAGAGACCAAGGTGTCTCCTGCGCATGCCACAACGGAAGTGTCGGTTACTAGGAAAATGTTTAGGTTAAGTGAGATTCACATGAACTCAGTGACCCTGATGATGTTATAGCACTGGTTCCTGGCCGGGGCCACCCTCTTTTCGCTGTGCACACGTGTAACGTGAAAGTGCAGAGTCGCATTCATTTTTCTTATTCCAAATTGTGCATAAATAACGTCTATCGATGTTGCTTAATACTAATGATACGGGTTGCCCAATCAATATTGCTAGGCCTAGGGATTCAATCCAGCGAAATGATGCCTTAAAACCGCCAGAAGAAGCCAAATATAGACAAAAGGAAATAAAATTATTCTTTGAAAATCCGTCAGTGGGGGGAACAAAGACATTAACCATGAATATGGGGTGAAACATTATTCTAGAAGGTAAAGAACCACAAAGGCCACAAATGAGAGATCTCGTAACAAAGCGATGATGAGAAAGGGGACAGTATTATTACCGCAGCATCCATCTTCAGTTATTATTCATTACAGACTGTGAAAGGTAGAGAGAGAGAGAGTGAGAGAGAGAGAGCGGGAGAGAGAAAGAAAGAGAGAGAGATGCAAATCGAGAGAAGAAGACTTTCTGTAAAGCGCCTAGAGCCAACTTGTTTGGATTAGGCGCTATATAAATGATCTCCATTATTATTATTATTATTATTATTAATATTGTTTCTATTAGCGAATAGAAAGTGCCGGATACTAAACAGCTGTAGTTAACCAATCATAGTGCCCAGTGTACTTGTGTGAACTTTCAATTCGAGTTTGAATTTGGAAAAACCACGTCGCCATGGTAAAGGCCATATTGTGCTAGAAAGCAGCAAGACGATAAACAGAATAATAGGAGAATGAAACGACAGAGGGAGGCCTTACTGGTTGATATAAGCAAAACAATAAACAAAGTGAAGCGGAATGAAAGGACCGGAGGAGACCCTAAAAGAAGTACCTATCAACCACCCGCTTTGTCTACCTGCAAGTTAATTGCTAACAGTAGTCCAGAAATGACTGAAGATAAAGTAAAAAATAAAAATAATAACAATAAACCAAAGTAATGTTAACAAACAATCATCGTTCGCTAGGCCCTCAAATGGAACCCCTAAGGCAAACGGAACCGCGGGCGTCCCAAGACAATATGGCAAAGATCAACTGCAAGCGAAACAGAAATGCTGGGACTCCCGTGGGGCCAGATTGAGGCCACAGCCCAGGACAGAGCAAGGTGGAGGACCTTGGTGGATGACCTATGCCCCACTCTGGGTTCAAGGGCTTAAGTGAAGTCAGTGTTAACAAATAATCATTCAACAATACAGAAAAAGACAACATATTGAAAAGCGGAAAAGGACAAGAAGATAGATAGACGAGAAAGAAGGGATAAGACAGATGGAAATGCGTCACACAATGTCTAATCTTCTGTTTTTCGGAATACTTTCTCATTAAATTTATCAAATCATTTTTCATGATAAGATATTAAAATCCCCGCATTTATTGGACTTTTTAAGAATCGGCTTTTTTGATTCAAGAAGTTCTGGATAATTCAGTCATTGCCCGGGAACTTCGAAGGTTAAGATATCATGTTTTCGAATTAAGCCACTGTTATCTTTCAGTGATGATCACCAGCAAGCAGCTCGAGGTGTGGTATTGTAATAGAGTGAAATCAGGATAGCTACTGACATTGACACTATCAGGAACATCCTGAGTGACGTCCTGGCCGTCAGGGTTACATCACTCTAATTGCCCAGTACCAGGACACCATTGGTTATCTCCCTTGACCGGAAAACCACGCCTCTTCCGCTTGGGCCTGAAATGCTCGTGTGTGTGTGTGTGTGTGCGTGTGTGTGTGTGTGTGTGCGCGCGCGCAAGGGTATTCGTGTGGATACACAACTACGTACGTGATTAACAATAAAGTTTCCCAAATTTTCTGTAGTCTTGAATCAGTTGTGAGGATCCCTTCGTAACTTGTACGATTTCTGTATCCCACCGGGCAAAGAACCGGTATAAAATTCTAGTTATTTAATAGAAACCAAATATCCAACTTAGAAAAAGATCACCATTCTCCCAATCTGTGCAGTTTTAATCTAACAAAAATCCGGTATCAAATGCACATAAAAAGTAAGGTGTGAGGCTAAGTCCACATTTTTTTTTTTGGGGGTCAAATTTTGTTTATTTGGCATCTCCTCTGTTTAAAATCACATGGAGTGCTGAACATTAGAAGTCAAGTTAGTGTTCTAAGAAGGTGAACATTTTATCTGAAGTAGGTGGAATTGTAATATCTCATAGAATAAAGCCAGGCATGCTCTGTTGAAATGAAAGTTGCTGTCCCACAAGTTACTCAAGCAGATTTAGAACAATTTTCTAAAACAAAAAAAGTATTCCCCCCTCTACCCATCCCCTCCCCCCCCCCCCTTTTTTTTAGTAAGACTTTGTTGGCTTTGTCGGTAAACCAACAGATCACACGATAAAAATGAGTATTTATTATGATCAAATAATTACTATTAAAAATTATACGTGGTTTTCATTTGTAAGATTAATGACATTTTCAGTTTGATAATTCCCTAATATAACTGGAAAGTTCATGAAACAAAATGTTTTGTTTCGTTGTCTTATGCTGGAGACACAATGTGGAATCAGATACATGGCTTTTGCACCAAGAAGACTATCTGTTTACAAAGCCCAAAATCTGGCAATCTGGATTAACAGGTTAACTTGACGTGCAAATAAGAGGTCATACCGATAATGCAGATATCATCCATTCAATCACCCATTCACTCGTGTGTCCCTTGAGGGAGTCAGACACTCATACCAGGCCCAGGTTTGGACAGAGGAGAATGGGGAATGGCAGCTGAGAATAAGAGTTGCCAGTGGACAGTGTAGCTGACACTATGAGATAAAAAGCCCAGTGGTCATCGTCATCATAATGGCTTTACCCATCAGTCACTTAATATAACCTGTCGGCTTGTTATCACTCACTGGTATCTCAATCTGGATTTACTTCTGTCCATCATACAGTTGAATGAGACGCTTCTCAGTCTCTGGGGATGGCTAATGGTTTCTAAATAATTTAGACATTTCGCTGGAATAATTTGGGAATACACAGAGAAGACATGCTTTGCTAACATAAGTGCTCACTGAAAAATTCGGCAGTTTATGCTGTGGTTTGCGATCACTCATAAATAAATGTTCAGCTGTTTGTCCCCCTCCTCTCCCCTACACATATAAAAAGGTCCGTTATTGTGGTAAAATCATTGAAAAAACAACTACAGCAACTCTAAGACAGATTTCGTTAAGAGAAATCCGACAGGGAGACAAGAGATGCGCTGAAGAATACACACACTTTCATTTACAAAAAGCTGACTGTGTTTACACGGAAAGTAGCTCGCGGGACGGACGGCCCTGTCACTAATGGAATCTCCACATGGCCCGGCTAACTACCACTACAAACCTTCTAGTCTCACCATTCATCCAATCACTGGATAGAAGCGCTCGCGGCAATGATCGCACGTCATTTCCGGTCACGCTCCGTCACGTCCAGGCGATAATCCAGACGGCTCGGTAGCGATGGTTCAGGAGATAGAGCTAATTTGACGCGTGCGGAGACTCAGGAGTTTAGTGTAGTGGTAGAGGTTACTCTCAAGATCACTCTTGACAAAATGTATTATCTTTTGGAACTGGTGTATACCAAACTTTCAAGACATGATGTGTCGTGTCATTCAATTCTCAAGTTTTCCCAGGTGCTGCTCAATCCACTCACGTTATTCAAAGTAAATACTGACTGATTTCAACACGGGGATAATATGCAATCATTTCAGTATCCATGGACTGTAAACGTATCCGCTCCGGAAACGAGATGGCAGCTGTGCACTGGTAAAACACAAAATATGAACTTTCTTTTTATATGGTAGCCTTAGAGCAAAAGTGGGCCATCCCAAACTTGCTATGTTTTGCGAAAATGAGAGCTGAACTCTTCGCTCCTGAGGATTCTAATCACTTGTATGAGCAAAGATTTCGTGTTAAAAATATCCACCAACCAAGAAACAGGAATACAACAGATAATTTTTTAGCAAGATTGAGTCAATAATTATCTGTTTATAGAACCAATTATTTGGAAAATAGCAAAAATGTGGGATGGTTCACTCTTGCCCTAAGGTGACCATGTGCAGATCATAATAATAAACCAGGTCTACTTGAATTAATATAATGTGGAGTGCACTCTCCTGAATGTATCACACATCATAGTGTCCAGTCATTCCGATCCCATCTAAAATTTTATTGATCAGTCTTGAAAACGGCGTAGTACAAGGATGAATAAAATTTATCTTATATTATCTTATCTTAGTTCGGAATTTTGTAGCCAGGGTCTTATAATGTGTTATATAATAACTATTTTAATTGTGTATGTTGTTTTCATTTGAGTTAGACTCTCATCTGCTGCAACATGAATCACATTTTTTCGTGGGAGATCGGGGGGTGGGGTGATTTGAATGAACTACTTCTCCATAAAAGAAAGGTGGAGGTTATGCATGCCAAACAACTACAATGTCACAATTTGTTATTGGTGTTTTCCTTTCTATTTTATGGTGATCTATTCTATTTTTTGTGGCCAACTTCCCAAACTGCTGTTGAGGCCATTTCACCATGGAATTGGTCATCCTGGCCGGCAAGCTTAACGTAGTCCTAATCCTAACCCTATCCCGTAACACTTGCTATTTGTCAAGGTTTCACTGCGCAAACAAAACCCATTTTGGCCACTTGATCTTGAATGGTCACTTCGTACAATGAAATGCCTACGACAAGACTCGAAATGTTCTGTTCTGGCCAATGGCGGATCTGCTATGAAACTGATGAAACTTAAGCTTTACGGCCCTTAATCCTGCAAGCTATAGGGCTCTGAAGAAACATGTTTTAATGATTGAATTATGGATATTGCCCCATTGTCGCTGGTTGTGAAGGGACCCCATGACAATCCAAGCAACGTCCCCAAAGTGTGGGTCCGCCACTGATTCTGGCCCAAACTTCTACATGTATCTAGACAGTCTCTAGCTTTCTCTCAAATACAACACGTCCGATAGTTCTCACGAGATATAATCCTATCGACTGTTTTCATAGGTGTCAAATTTCTGCTTAACTCGGTAAATCTACATTGAGTCAAAGTAAACATGCCTTTCAGGTAATTATGTATTACAGAGTCAATTTTTATGTCCACCGATTACCATCACGGCCATTTTCAGTTTTGCTACTTCGCCACTAGGCGTTGCTAACATTAGGGCCTATCTCGTTTTTCCTAGTTTTCGGGAAAAGCGAAAAATGCTGTTTATCCAGGTGAAATATATATGTTCTGATGTCACTTGTTTCGGTTACTATTTTGGGAACAGTTTGGCGAAGTTTTCATTTTTTCTTTTTTAACATGAGAGTTTTGGTGTTGACAAGAATAATAAAGATAGAAAGGGAAGAAAATAAGGGCCTGTGTAGTTATCGGTTGATTGACAATTTGCCAAAAGCAAAAAGTTGTATCTAGCAAAGCCTTGCGTAACAAATAATACAGAAAAGTTTTACTGTATCGCGTCTGTATTTTACTTTTCTGTATTATTTCTTACGAGGCTTGTAGAAACGTTTTATTGTATCGTTTCTGTATTATTTCTTAGCGAGGCTTTGCTACATACAACTTTTTTCATTTTGTCACATTTTAACTTTGCTTTAAGCCTTTGCTGCAGCCCGGTAGGTTTTCTGTGGTTTTTCATGATATTTTGTTAGTTTTCGTCGAAGTCAGACTTAGGCCATTATGTTTCCAGTGCGACGCCATGCTCTCTGTCACCCATTTCAAAACAACTGACCTGCTCGTTGGAATAAGGCATTAAGATGGTATCTCCTTCCTGAAGATGCTGATAGCCATCGAGGTGTTCAAGCTCAGTTAAGTTGGATAAACCAATTACGATCAGGAGAGAAGCTTGACATGGGTGATGACCATAGTTTACTGTTCATGTCCCTCTGTTGACAGCGTAAATAAGGGTTTTAGTGACGTAGGCAATCAATGTGCGTAACATGATGCCACCCTGTATTTATAGATCCTAGTGCATTGGCCGGCCATTGCTTTGAAACAGTTTGTTGAACAAATGAAGTGATAATACTTCTTGATGGTGTTTGGGAGAAGTTGGAAGCCCAAGTGTTGTCCTTGTAGTAGCAGTCGTTGTTGTTGTCGCTGTTGTTGTTGATGATGATGATGATTTTGATGATGATAGCGCTGATGATGAGGACGATGATAATGATGGTGGTGGTGGTGGTGGTGGTGGTGGTGGTGGTGGTGATGATGATGATGATGATGATAAAGTTCTGTCTTTTTCTAGTTATTTTCTCTTTCTTCCTCATTTTGGATGAGGAACCCATTGCACTTATTGACATGAATGCCAACAGGCGTCTGTTTAGAGTAACTTAAGAGCCGAAACACTTGGCTGACATGTCGCGAGTTCGCTTCCTTTGGAGATCTTTGGTAGCCTTTCTCTCCACAGAACTTCCGTTGTTTTTGCTTTTTTTTTGTTTTTTTTTCTGTCGGTTACTGGTGTTGTTGATATAGTCCCATCTTACTCTGCTTCTCATCCTCTCCTTCATTTATTCATAAATCTTTTTTTTTTTGCTATGTTATTGGGATCTTTCATTAAACAATTAAGTTTGTGGCCAGTCGTATCTTTCGGCATACAGAACGAAATTTGGTGATAAAATTACCACATTACGGAACTTATTGTGAAAATTACCCTGGATTTTTTAACCGTCCAATCTCACTCTATTGAGCGCCTTAATCTCGCGACCTTCCACACCAGCAGATAGCCGCCAAAAAATTAAAACATAGCCGAACTCAAAATCTCGAACTATAATGTTGTCACATTTATCCAATCTAAGTTTTTTTTTACTTGTCTACAGCGCCCTTATTTTCTTAAGACAAATAAAAAACTACATACAAATTTTTTTACTGCATAATCATCACGCTGTTCCATTTTGTTTTTGGTTTGCACGGTGTCTTGCTTTTAAGAACATCCTCAAACATACTTTATTTTGTTTTCCTGTCATTTTGCCTTGGGCTGTTTTTTTCTCCAATTCATTAAAAATTGTGCCGTGTTCAAGGTGTTGATTGTGCGTCTGTTTAGAAATTTAATTAATTTTAACGCCGATTGCCGGTTTGGATTGTCAGTGTTAAATGGGGATTGCTGTGAATATTATCAGCAATAAACATGAGGATATAGAATTGAAAAAAAAACGTCGTTTTCCATGTATTTCCTTAGAGACAAATTAAGGAGTAAATCAGAAGCTAATTTCAGTTGATGGAGCTCAAATTCCGGAGCTTTCCGTAGATGTGGCGTGGGAACAAAATTTTGCAGGCCTCTAGACAGTGTACAAGTACCAGGCTTGTCTTTATATTTTTCTTACCTTTGCTGGTTTTTCCCAACTATTTCTCCTCTTTTATTTGTCCTCTTTACCTTGAATGAAACACCGATGAGTTTACGCTCTCCTTTGTGATCATCAGTGTAAACAAACGAGCTCATTACGGCATTTTTACAAGTGTACGATTCTCGTAACTCGTAACTTTCAGCGCCGTTGACATTCGCAATTACGCGGCGTGTGGATCCTGTTTCACACCGGCCTTGGCAAGGAAATGAGTCGTCGGGCGTTCAAGAGCGGTGCCAGGCAGTGCGGACGGAAGCTCAGACCTGACAGTGGGATAATTCCACGAAAACTGTAGTGCTCTACCTTCACTCAACCACCAGCAAAATAGACTGAACTGATTAACAAAATAAATTGAAAAAAAAAAGCCAATGATTTATCTATCCATTTACCATGTTACACAAACTTTCTGCACTGGTTTAGCCAGAACTGCAACATAATTATAAAACACAGGGACCGGTAGATAAAAGAAAATTTAGTGTGCAGGTGTAATGATGTTTACAAACTGACTGAGTTAAAAAAAAAAAACAACAACACTTTTTCATCAAAAGACCCCCATCTAGTGAGACGAAATAGTGAAAGTGAGTATAGACTTTCTACAAACTTGTGTATACCCATGCTTAGTTGGGGTGAATTTTTGTCTGTCGTTTTCTTCAAGTTTTATGGCCTTTTCTACCACAATGAGGCAATATCAGAGAGGAGGCTCGGGCCTTCATCGGGCGGCCGATGAGTGAGTAATTAAAGAGCATCTCTTGTCGTTAATGAGTTTGGAATTCTTCTCAAGGGATTAGAACCTAGAGCCCGAGTCAATGCGCTCTAACCATTTCTGTACTTGCAGATATTACAGGGAAGAATGAGGAGGGTGACCGGGGAACTGTTGGTCATTAACACAAGGAAATAAACTGGCAAAGTATCACTGTCCTTAGGCCCTCAACCAGTGCCCTTCGACAATTAGTTCTATAAAGGCAAAGGCTGATAAAATCAAAGTCAAGTCTCTTGTCACAACACTTGACCTGAGAAAACTAAAAACCCATTGAAAGTGGAAGTTGAAGTTTTTGTTTTTTTTTTGCTGTGGTTACCAACACTAAGTTAGCCTAATGTGATTTTTGTCTGGATGTTTTAAATAACTTAGGTAGGCGACTTCGATTTTCAACGACAATAATATTCGGTACCGACTTTCTTGAAAGGTCACTAATTGCTAACTGGGTAAAATCACTAGTTATTTCGTTGTTTTTAGCATCTTATTTACGAAACATGTTAAAAAAAAAAAAAGCCTATAATGCAAGTATTTGTTTCGACAATTGTTGCCATTTACCATGGAACGACCCGGCATGTTAATAGAGTCAGGTGATTGAAAATGGAATGATTGTTTAACAAGTTATGTCTGCTTGAATTATTATGATCAAGAGACGTGATTTATTACACAATCTTCCTTATCGATCCAGTATCTAAATCCTGTACATTTTGTTAGAGTTGAGCGCCCTGCAGGCTGATCCTGACCAGGAAAACGGAAATGAGAATCGTTGCTAGGCAGTGGTGACGCCATGTTAAAATGCAATAAACAAAGGCGGGATGCCATGTTGGTTTCTGACATAATTCTGGCATTCTTTACAATTATGAAATTGAATGCGACAGTTCTACAATGGCAGCTGAATGTTCTGGAAGAAACATGATATTGAAGAATGGGACGGAGGAAATGCGCGTGGCGCGGAGAGGAGTAAAAGATTGGGGGGGGGGGGGGAGGAGGAGGGGGAGAGGGTCAGGATGAATGGACACGCAGGGAAGGAAAAAATTAAAGATCTTGTGAAAAATGTAAGATGAGGATGGGAGCAGATTAGGAGTTAGGAAAAAGATGCTGGAAAGGAAAAGGGAAAAGAAAGGTCATATTTTCCCCTGGATTTTGACAGTTGAAACAAGCACGTCCCTCGCAGGTATCCAGTGGCATGATGGCGTGGCAGGCAAGTTGCGATTCTACAAGACTCTCATTGAATAATAAATAAAACAGTTCCATTCTTCACGATGTCACAACCTTTCTTGACTGGTCTAGACCATTGCACTCTCTTGATGTAGCTAAGATAATAAATGGACACGATGTAAAATGTCAACTTTTGCTGGTTGACATCTAAGCTGGTTGACATCTAAGCGGGTTGACACCTTGCAGTCTCGCATGCGTACATTCCAGGACATGGAAAAACCGCTCGATGGCCCGATAATGAAACTGCAAAAGTGCCAAGGACCTAATTTTATAGGAAGGGGAAAACATGTTTTAATTTGTATGTTTTCCTTATCTTAAATGCATTTTGAGTATTAATTGTATATTAATTATATACATTTTGAGATAAATATTATTGAAGTACCAGTACTGTTCTTGTTCTTGTTCTTATTCTTGTTACGTCTCTTCCATCCACTGCAGGATGTAGCCCTCAGGCATTGATCACCATTCTTCTCTGTTATCCATCCATCCTGTCCCTTAAGTTTGCTTTGAGGGGAAGGGGAGAAAGACACTCTAACATGGAGGTCTCATAGTTTCAAGTTTGTGTAGACAATTAAGGAAGGCCTTTCTAAAAAGAGCACAGATTATTAGCTGTAAAGGATCCAACACAATGAAAAGGGGATTCAAAAGTCAAATCTTATCTTAAAATACGGGTACTTTATTGTGGTACAAGTTTGGCCCTTCTTTTGCTCAACGCCATAACCCAAAGCATTTTAAAAATCATAAAATTAATTTTCTGAGGTGTCCGCTATTCTTGTCCAGTCTCGTTTGCGTTTATTTAAGTTTCAGACAATATTTTTAAAAAATGTTCTTTATGTGTACATTACGATGTTTCTTCCTTCGATAATATAAACCGAGCGCATGAGTAGCTGTATTTGACATGCGTTACACCTGATGCAATTACTCTCACTAGAAACGAGTGCATAGTGCCCATTGCACAAACGATCAGTAGCAATACCATGGATTATTTACAGAGAAAGCTAAAGAACGAGAGAGATCGAGAGCGAGAGATAAAGAGAGAGAGAGAGAGAGAAGATCGAGAGTACAGGTTTATTCCAGGTAAGTTTGGAGACCTCATCTAGGATTGCAAAAAAAAAATAACAAGAATCTGACATGCACTGAAATATTTGTCAGTGCTCCGTGTTTCTCCATAATTATGACAATAAAGTATTCTGAATGCACATAACACCCGGCCAGGCTTTGTGCTCTAAGCTTTGATTCCTTATAGTGGCACAATCTTCTTCTAAAATGAGATGCAAATGAGTATCTAAAGGTGGCCCAATGAAAATTCACCAAAGATGGCATTGCATGTGCACGTGTTCCATGCTGACGTTTATAGGTTAATTCTAGTTTCGAAACGTTATCTGAAGGAAATTCCCTCACCTCTGGACCTCTTTAAAGCTCGGCAAAATGTCTCTTCATGGGGGAGACAACTCTCATCGCTCTCGCAAGGGTGACGTCATAAACCCCCGGAGCGGACTATAAAAATTGCTCGATTACTATGTTTTCTGTCCTTGATGTAGTTTTCTGTCGATTACTTTGTTCTGCGGGTTGTAACTCGGGGCCGTGTGAGAGAACTTGGTGGTGGTCGGTTGACGTTGATACCCTGTTAAATTCGCGGTGGCTTCTGTTCTTCAAAGGTGTTACACGGCTGTAAAAATGTACTGGAGTTCATTCCGATTTGCCTGTCTGCGGTGGGTAACACACATTCTCTCTTGATTATTGCAAACCTTAATCGACAGACAGAGGAGGAGAAAGAGGTGAGAACACAGTTCGCTTTTTCTTTCTTTTTTTTCTGCTGGTCTAGATTTGGCCATGAAAATTCAACACGGCTCTGTAATATACTTAGACACAGGCAGACAGAGAGAGAGAGACAGAGAAAGACAACGAGGGGGGAGAGAAGAGAAAGAGAGAGAGAGAGACAGTCAGTGGGGAAGAGAGAGAGAGGAGAGAGAGAGAGAGAAAGAGAAAGAAGTGAGAGAGAGAATGGCAGAAGTTATGAAAGACACTGAAGAGAAAGGGGGGGGGGGGAGTCTGAGAAAGAGAGAGAGAGAGAAAAGAAACTATTTGCATATTCTGAAGAAGGACCAGGAGAAAATTCGACAGGATTAAAAAAAGTTCGAATATCAATATGAAATAATTTTAATGATATGATAAAACAAGGGGTGTGCAAACTCCTATATTGGTGGTTCTACTTCTAGAAAGATAATGACTTTAATACCAAAATATTGAAGGTGGGCAACAATGACTTGGATTTTGTTGTTGTAGTTGTTGTTGTTGTGGTTGTAGTTGTTGTTGTCGTTGTTGTAGTTGTTGTAGTTGTTGTTGTTGATGTTGTTGTAGTTGTTGTTGAAGTTGTTGTTGTTGTTGTTGTTGTTGTGATTGTAGTTGTAGTTGTTGTTGTTGTAGTTGTTGTTGTAGTTGTTGTTGTTGTTGTATTTGTTGTTGTAGTTGTTGTTGTTGTTGTAGTTGTTGTTGAAGTTGTTGTTGTTGTTGTTGTTCTTGTTGTAGTTGTTGTTGTTGTTGTTGCTGTTGTTGTTGTTCTTGTTGTTGTTGTTGTAGTTGTTGTTGCTGTTGCAGTTGTTGTTGAAGTTGTTGTTGTTGTTGTTCTTGTTGTTGTTGTTGTTGTAGTTGTAGTTGTGGTTGTAGTTGTAGTTGTAGTGTAGTTGTAGTTGTAGTTGTAGTTGTTGTTGTTGTTGTTGTTGTTGTTGTTGTTGTTGTTGTGACGCGTACTTTTTCCACCAGAAAAAAATACTGTATAATTTATACGGGCTCTACATTACGCTGAAAACAGCGTGGTCTCTAAGAGAAAATAGTGCAGTAACTACGGACCAATATGAAATCACTTGAATTCACAAAAATGTGCATAAAAGTTAAATCAAATTACAAATCAAACCAGTAAATGATATGAGCTAAAAATTGTGCCTTTTCAACATGCCAAAGACAATAAACACGTTATGTGGATATTGGGCTCTTTTACCAAAACTGACTCACTAGGAGAGTTTCCACTTCACAGAGACGTGTGATTCTTCAGCCTCACACCCCTTAATGCACTTATCAAATCCACACTCTGACTTCCAACATAAAAAGCACAAATTATCCGCAAACTATACCACACCAAAGGGCCTCGTAAATCCGTCTTTCGCAGGGGACCTCTTGTTGTGAGGAGTTACTTAACAGCGTTGCGTCCATGCCCCGGGGTCTTTATTCTGGGTGACAATCATGGGCCTCCGTGCGAATAGCAACTCTTATTTACACGTCGTCCTTTCAAATAGCCATGTCGTTTATTACGCGGAAGGTGGCACCTTCAAGGCAGCGTGCGGGAACTTGAGAATTCCGCAATAAAACATCTGCGTTATTGGTCCGGCTAAGTGCACATTTGTGAAGCACGGTGGAGAGACAGAGAGAAAAGACGGAAGGAAGAAGAAGAAGAAGAAGAAAGATCAGGGCTTCCTGAGCCATGTAGCCAAAAGACAAGCAGAGCTACCCATAAGAATTTTTTTTTTCTCGGCAATGAAAGGGGCCAGTTTCCTCAACAATTATTGTAACCATAATATATAATTATCTCCAACGATTTTGCTGTTGTGGTCAAGTAGTCAAACCTAATCCAGCCCCAGCATCAACTTCTGTATTGTAACCGCCCCGCCCCCTCTCCCCCTTCACCAAAAACATACACATATAATAATAAAAAGTACACTCACATATTATATATCACCGCCACTTTCTCCCAAAGTAGATGCTGACGTTGTCACAAATCCCAGACTGGGAGATGTAATAATTATAACAGGACAACAATCACGAACGAACACGTATAACACTTAACAGAACAACCCATCAGACTCACACATTTATTATACCTAAAGATAAAGTGCAATTACATACATTATATTATTGAACTTAACTACCGCCCAACGGCCTTATTCCCACATGCACTCTTCCTCGGGTCCACAACCCGGTAATTACTTTCTAAAGACACTTCGGCTTCAGCCTCTCCTCTCAATGTCTTAATAGCACAATATTTCACTCGCACCGCAGTCTCTCAATAGCACCTTCCTAGTGCAATAACACATTAGCATTCCAATAGCACCTCAACATGGCAATGGCACAGTAACATTCCAATAGCCCCTCAACATGGCAATAGCACATTAATAGTTCAATTCACATTAGTATCTCAATAGCACAGTAGTATATCAATATCACAGTAGTACATCTTAATAGCACATTAACAGTTCTATACAACGTCCCTGTCTGTGGCCAGACTGCCACGACTCATGCGCTCCTACTGTCCTGCGCGACAGCTTCACTTCACTGGCCTATGAGTAGCCTTCGGCCCTATGCTGGCCTATCCCCTGTGCTAGTTCGCTCACCGCGAGTGGCGTCTCTGCCCGACCCCGGCACCTACAAGAAGAACATTACATTGGTATAATACCATACCATTTCTAACCACTTCACCCCTCATTACAAACCATGAAGCGTACACACACTAGTCCACCTTTCACTCACCACACATCTTACGGTAACACACCTCCACCGTACCACACAGCACTCACTCTCGCTACGAATCCATGAACCTAACTTACATCTATCGCTCATGGCGCACATTTCTATACACAGTAATCACTGACTTCCACATTCCTCACATATACTTATTTACATCATGGTCATAGGCGAATATAATACATCAATCATCATAATTATAAATCACAGTTCAACCTACCAGTCATCACTGGAAAACACACAACAATCTCCCGACTGCTCTGATCTCACGTCTGTCCCCTGGGACCTCTTAACTTGCAGCGATTGTCAGTACAGCGCTCTCGCCTCATGCCGACCCCCCAACTCACAACATTTCACGCTTTAACGTTAACTAACAGAAGTCAATATAGGTGAGCAGCCTCACTATCCCGTGAGTCATTCCCTCACTTCCATGCCCCCGTAATCCTTGAATCCCGCTCACTCCACTCGTGACAGACGTCAGCCTGCATACGAGTAATAATTGTCTTTCTAGTAGATCTATCTTTTTTTTTTTCATGTTCTCAATTCAAAGGTCGCCAAACCTTAGAGTTCTCTCTCTCTCTCTCTCTCTCTCTCTCTCTCTCTCTCTCTCTCTCTCTCTCTCTCTCTCTCTCTCTCTCTCTCTCTCTCTCTCTCTCTCTCTCTCTCTCTCTCTCTCTCGTTCTCTTTATCTCCCCCTCTATCTGTCTGTCTGTCTGTCTCTCTCTTTTCTTTCTTTCTCTCTCTCTCTCTGTGTCTCTCTAAGTTTTTTCATCGCAAAATCTACACCGGCAGGAAAAAAAAAGTGCTTGTTTTCTAAGACAGTTGAAAATAACTCAGACAAGATAATACCAAAAGCTGATGGGTGTATGGGTTGGGAGGGGGAGGGGGAGGGGGGGGATGAGAAGAAAAGACAACAATATAAAGATTTTGTACCATGTTTTCTCGAAAACGTCATCACGGTTATTGTTTCTGACAGCTAATTAGCTCCAAGATCATTTATAAATCAATTTGAATATAATTATGACTGGATCTTGTCTGTTCTTGTCTGTTCTTGTCTGTTCTTGTCTGTTCTTGTCTGTTCTTGCCAACCCACAGCTCATCCCCTCCTTGTATTATTATGTATCAACTTGTTCACGTCGGACGTGCAAGTCAGCAGCAGAGGCTGTGGCTGTTCAAAGGCCTTTCATTTCCCTGCTTGTAAACTGCACAAAGATACCCCCTTTCCCTGTTAACCGTCTATGCCCCGCTCCCATTTCTGCTTGTAGGAAAAAGTCTGACTTGGCGAGAATTTGTTCTTAGGGGCGTAGTTAAAGGTTTTTCATGATCATTTTGGTTGATTTAGTGTACATTGTAGGAATTACTCAAAATAATATTTCTCGCCTTGAGGTGTAGTGGGAACTGCAGCCGAGTGATATATTTCTGTATAACATTGGTGATAAGGGAACTAAGGGAGTTAAATCAACGTGTGCTCATAATAATTCTGGAGTACACAGTATAAATTACATTTCTTTTCCTTGTCTGGTACTCCCCCTTGTTATTATCTATAAAAAAATAAAAAAAACAGTCTGGGCAGTACAGTTATACTGGGCAGTAATACTTTTTGTTGTTATTTTTGGTCTCAATTTGATTTTGGTGCAAAACCATGCAGAAACCCTACAGGTTGTGTGTGTGGGTATGTGTGTGTGGTTGCCTGCGTGTATGCGTGTATGGGTGTACGCATGTGTGTAGGCCTATGCATGTACTTGCGTGTGTGTGCGTAAATGTGCCCACTTGTGCGTGTGTGCGCGTATGTGTTATGATTTAATAATTTGTACCCCTTTGAAATTAACTTTTGTTTACATTCACTGACACTTCAGTCTACAAAGGGTTCAAAGCAGAAACAGGGGAACAGGCAGGCGAAGACAGAAAACACGTGCTAATCAACGTAAGCACTTAAAAGAAAAGATGATATTATTCCTTGCAGAGACTTCCTTTGGAGGACGGTATTCAGCTTATCTTGGGTACGTAAAGCCCAAAGCGCATGTTAAAAATTAGACTGCGTTACTGTTATTTCTTTTGCTGAAGACAATTTTGTTATGTTTTCCGTTAACTGAGACATATCGAGAGTTGGCAAGCAGAATGTTTTATGTCCAAAATAGTCCAACTGAGAAAAACAGAAACCAAGGCGTTCACTTCAAGCAAGAACAAAAACTATTACGTGATACTGAAAAAAACAAAACAAACAAACAAAAAAACGCTTAATTCACTCAAACACAAAAACGTTTACTTTATAGCGGAAAAAATAAAAGGACTTCGGTTCACACTCAAGAAACTTCAGTTTCATGGCAAAAAAAAAATTATTATTTCATACAAGAATAAAATCCGTTATTTCCTACACAGACCAGAAAACTATGACTTATACAAAAACAAAACAAAAACAAAAAAACACTTTTTTCAGTCTACATTCTTTTGCCTCACAGATTTACTAGCTAGCAGTCTCCCATGTAAACCTGCGCAATGTCTAACTTGCCGCCTTCGTTACGCTTCGCAGAACAACAAAACACAAATCATATAAAGCTTATCGGGCATCTCCAGCCAGTCCCGACAGGCACGCACACCAAGATGAAAAAGACACGGCATCCCCAACCCACAGAAAATACCGTACACCAAAAAACCAAAAAACGTCAAAAATGAAAAAAAAAAGGTAAAAATAAAGATTAAAGAAAAACGAGCCGTTTGGGCGCTGGAAAGAGAACTCTGTTTCTGCGTATTCTTACGTCCCTTTATGTCAGCCGCGCGCATATTTCACGTTCATTGAAAGCTCGCGACAAAGAGGCAGATCTATGTTAAACCAGTCACGGATATTTGCAACGTCACTTCCGATCTACACAACGCGTGCGCAGACTCCTTCTTCAAAGACGAGGCGGAGACTGCGCACGCGGGTTCGTATTCATCCGCCAGGTTTCATTATCTATTTCAGCATCTGCGGGTTCCATTTGAGTTTAACTATTCCTTTACAATGATTTCGTCTCTCTTTAAAGTCAACTATTTGTCTAATGGTAATAACTTCCGCCGAGATAGGCTATCTTTTCTCTTATTTCTGTACCGTGTGACACCTGAAACAAAGAAGTTTGCTTTAAGAACTGGTAAATTCCTATGATATCAGTGGTCGTGGATTTATTCATGCGAATCTTCCATGCGTCGGTCGATTCTCCTTGTTGTCAAATAGTGACTGGTTAACATTTATATTTCCCACAGTAATACTGTAGCAGGCAAAAGGCGGTTTCACTTTTCTGTGAGTTAGAGCATAATTAGAATACATCTAGTACGAACAATATTCTTCTGAGTGAAGAGAATAGATTGCAACTGGAGCCAAGTAGTTTGTTATGATTATCGTGTATGTGTTGTCACAAATCCCAGACTGGGAGATGTAATAATTATAACAAGACAACAATCACGAACGAACAAGTATAACACTTAACAGAACAACCCATCAGGCTCACACATTTATTATACATAAACATAAAGATAATAGCGCAACTACATACATTATATTATTCACGTTACTGCCGTCCAACGGCCTTATTCCCACATGCACTCTTCCTCGGGTCCACAACCCGGTAGTTACTTTCTAAAGACACTTCGGTCTCAGCTTCTCCTCTCCATGTCTTAATAGCACATTAATATTTCACTGGCACCGCAGTCTCCCAATAGCCTCTTCCTATTGCCATAACACATTAGCATTCCAATAGCACATCAACATGGCAATAGCACATTAGCATTTCAATAGCACATCAACATGGCAATAGCACATTAGCATTTCAATAGCACATCAACATGGCAATAGCACATTAGCATTTCAATAGCACATTCACGATCACATATACGTCCCTGTCGGTGGCCAGACTGCCACGACTCATGTGCCTCTACTGTCCTGCACGACAGCTTCCTTCCTGGCCTATGTGTGGCCTCCGGCCCTATGCTGGCCTATCCCCTGTGCTCACCGTAGGCGGCTCTTCAGCCCGTCCCCGGCACCTACAAGAATAACATTACATTGGTATAATACCATACCACTTCTATTCACTTCACCCCTCATTACAACTCATGAAGCGTACACACAATAGTTCACATTTCACTCACCAAACATCTTACGGTAACACACCTCCACTGTAGTACACAATACTCACTCTCGCTACAAATCCATGAACTTAACTTACATCTATCGCTCATGGCGCACATTGCTATATACAGTATCAAGGACTTCCACATTCCTCACATATACTTACTTACATCATGGTCATAGACGAATATTATACATCAATCATCGTTTCACCTACCAGTCATCACTGGAAAAACACTACTCCCAAGTCTTCCGACTGCTCTCCTTATGTTCGCCCTCTGGGGCTTTCTCATGCGTCCGCTTTCTTAGACGTCTTAGTGTGCAGTGATAGTAATACAGCGCTCTCGCCTCATTCAGACCCCCCCCCCCCACTCACAACATGCACGCTTTCCCCTCTTCTCGTAACTACTGATCCTCGCTCACTCGCTCGTGACATGTGTAATTATAACCAGTGCTCTTCTCGCCGAAAATGTTCTTACGAAACAAATCTAAATAAATCAATAAACAAATAAATAAATAACTGAATAAATGAATGAGTAAATGAGTAAGTAAATCAATAAGTAAATAAATAAATAAATAAATAAATAAATAACTGAATAACTAAATTAATGAATGAATGAAGGACTAAGTAAATAAATAAATAAATAAATAACTGAATAACTAAATTAATGAATGAATCAAGGACTAAGTAAATAGATAAAAAAAAAAAAAAAAAAAAAATGAATAAATAAATAAATATATATATATATTAATGAATTAATGAAGGACTAAGTAAATCAATCAATCAATAAATAAATAAATAACTGAATAACTAAATTACTGAATGAATGAAAGACTAAGTATATCAATCAATCAATAAATAAATAAATAAATAACTCATCATCATCATCATTGCCTTTCTCACCCTGGATCAGGGTATAGGCCACCAACAAACACTTTCCATCCCTCTCTATCATGGGCCAGCCTCTTTACATTATTCCAAGTCTTTCCGCTTCGTTGCACATCATTTTCTCTGGCTCTTCTCCACGTTCCGCGCGGCCTTCCTCTTGATCTCTTGCCCTGGGGATTCCAATCCAATACCTTCTTCGCGATGCTGTTTCCTGGCCTCCTGAGAGTGTGGCCGATCCATCTCCATCGCCTCCTACCAATTTCCTCTCTGACTGGGCTCTGTCTTGTTCTTTTCCAAACAATTTCATTGCTGACCTTGTCTGTCCATCTGATCTTAAGTAGCTTCCTCAAACATCTGTTGATGAAAACTTGGATTCTCTTTATGCAGGCCTGGGACGCATTCCAAGTCTCACATCCATACAACAGGACTGACTTCACGTTCGAGTTGAATATCCTCAGCTTTGTTTTTAGAGATATATCCTTGGTTCTCCAAATCTTGCTTAAGGACGTGAAAGCTGCCTGTGCCTTTCCAATTCGTGCTTTGACTTCTGCCTCTGTTCCTCCCTTATTGTCAATGATACTACCAAGATAGCAGAAGGACTCTACATCTTCCAGTGGTTGATCTCCTACTTTGACTTGTTCGCTTGGGGGTGCAACAATTTTTAGGACCTTCGACTTCGCAGGGTGTATCCTCAATCCAATAGATTCTGAAATTTTGTTTAGAGCTGTAGTCTTTGCTTGCATCTGGTCGTGTGTGTGCGACAATAGTGCCAAGTCATCTGCAAAATCTAGATCGTCCAGCTGTGTCCATGGGGTCCATTGTATGCCATTTCTTCCTCCATTGGTGGTTTCTTTCATAAGCCAATCAATCACCAGAATAAACAGGAATGGGGACAGCAAACAACCCTGCCTAACACCAGTTTTGATATCAAAGCTGTCAGTAAGCTCACCATCGTGTACGACTCTGCAACTTGTCCCCTCATACATGCTCTTGATAAGATTCACCATCTTCTCTGGGATTCCATAATGTCTCAATATTCTCCACAGCGTTTCTCTATCGATGCTATCAAAGGCCTTCTCGTAGTCAAGGAAGTTCACTATCAGTTGGGAGTTCCACTCTAGCGACTGCTCTACTATAATTCTCAGCGTGGCGATCTGGTCGGTGGTTGATCGATTACTCCTGAAACCAGCTTGCTCCTCACGAAGTTTTGGGTCTGTTGCATTCTGTATTCGCTTGAGAATAATCCGATTGAAAACCTTTCCTGGGATGGAGAGAAGTGTGATTCCTCTGTAGTTACTACAATTGCTGAGGTCCCCTTTTTTTGGAAGCTTCACGAGGTGTCCTTCCTTCCAGTCCTTTGGAAACTTGCCTCCGATCCAAATCCTCGAGAATAGTGAGTGCAGATCCTCTGCAGCCCCAGCAGCATCTGCCTTCAGCGCCTCTGGTGGGATCTGGTCTGGTCCAGCTGCCTTGCCTCGATTTAACTGCTTTATGGCATCATTAATCTCTGCTATAGTCGGAGGGTCGCAACTGATCGGTAAATCATTTCTTGCGGGTAGAATGTCGGGTGGGTTGCTTGGTGGAGGTCTGTTCAAGAGGCTACTAAAATGTTCTATCCATCTTTTTGCCTGAGCTTCCTTTCCAAAAATAGCCTTCCTGTTGCAATCCTTGACAGGAACTTCCGGTTTTCCATATTTTCCAGCAAGAGTCTTTGTAGTCTGGTAGAGGATCCTCGTGTGTCCTCCTGTTGCTGCCTTCTCTGCTTTCTCTGCTAACATAAATAAATAACTGAATAACTAAATTACTGAATGAATGAAAGACTAAGTAAATCAATCAATCAATCAATAAATAAATAAATAACTGAATAAATGAATGAACAAATGACCAGGTACGTTAACAGATAAATAAGTAAATAAATAACTGACTAAATTAATGAAGAAATGAAGAAGTCAATAAAGAAATAAAAAAAACAAATGAGCACAGACATGTTTTTAGGCTGATGGCGCTCTGAGTCAAGTTTGCTTTGTCTCAGTTTCAGTGTGAGACGTGAACTATGGAGTTAAATGGGATTCCGCACACTGGCGGGACCTAAACAAGCGTGTCTCAGTAGTTCGGGTGCGTCAAAACTGTCTTGTGTCAGCTATCGGAAAAAGAAAGAAACCCCTTGCATTGAGTGAAAACAGACGCAGAGCCAGACCTGAGCCAAGTGTGTTACCAGCCTTAGGGCGGGCAATTTCTTAATTTGATGTTTCTCATTTGAGACTGGTACGAGAGCGTAAACATTTCTAAATTACCTCTGATTCTTTAAAAAAAATAATCATCAAGTGCTAGCCTTAAACTGCGTGATCACTGATCCTGAGACTAGGAAATAATATTAATAATCTGCGATGGGAAGTCTCTTTACACGTACTTCCCACACTTTTAAGTGCTCGCCCTCAAGCATGTTGCTGTACAACTGACTTGCATTAGTTTACCCGCCATTGATATTCACCACATGAAGGAAGTTAACTATGTTTCTTAACTAAGTTTTAAACCATTATTTAATTAAAGGCAATACAGAAGGGTGTAATTCATTTGTGGAGTCATTCGATTTAAGATAGATCTGGTGTTATTTATTTAAAAGAAAAAAAAAAACACGTGGAAGGCACAAAGCGATCACGAATGTCTATCGACGCCCGCTACACCACAACTCAAACTCAAATATTCGAAGTGCTGTTGATATTTTTTTATTTTTTTTTAAATTGCACTGGTACATTCTACTGTTCTAAATAAAAATACAAGATACATGTGGAAATCATGGCCTAAAAGATGGCTTTGCACCAGGATGGTATTTCTGAAGCTGAAGACAAATTCACAATTTTGACAAATCATGCAAACATTGCACCTAAGATTGCAACAGATTTCATTGACCGTGAAGGCAGGTAGATCAATATTTCATGTGATTTTTATAGCTTAATCTTCCCCTTTTCTCTCTCCCCTTCTCTCTCTCTACCTATCTCCATATCTCTCTCTCCCTCACTCTCTTTCGCTCTCTCTCTCTCCTCTCTCTCTCTCTTTTGCGCGTTCTCTCTCTCTCTCTATCTATCTCCATCAATATCTCCCCTCTCTCTCTATCTCTATCTCTCTAGCTCTCCTCACGCTCTATCTATCTCCACCCATCTCTCTAGCTCTCCTCTTTCTTTATATATATCTTTCTCTCTTCTCTGTCTCTCTCTCTCTATCTGTCTCTGTCTCTCTCCCTCCATCTGTGTCTCTCCCCCCCCCGACCCCCCCCCAACCTCCGACCCCCCCCCCAACCTCCGACCCCCCCCCCCCAACTCCCTCTTATTTCATTTTTACTACAGTTACGAAGACCAGCCCTATTCCTTATCCCGTTTTTTTGACTTTATTGCTTTACTGTCGCATTGTTTATTTTATCTATTCCCTCTCAGTCCATCCTTGTCTTCTTCCTCGACATTTCCATCTAATCTTCTTATCAAAAATGCTTCTCCTTTTTCTTCCCACACGCTTATCTTCTCCACCATCATTCCTTTCCTTTCATGCACGTGAAGTCTACATCCTTTACCGGAAGCCTACACTACACCTACACAATGGTGGAGCCACAGCTACGCCTAAAGCTGATTCGTTTAAACAAGACTTTTGTTTTACAGGGACGAAAAGACAATTTTAGTTTAAATGAAAGTTGGGATAAAGGAAATTATGTAAACTGGAAATGAGTCCGTTGAATCATTCAGTATAGCTGGTAACATAGTGAATTTAGTTAGTTTTTCCGAGATGTTTAGTGTGAAATGTGGACTATGGAATTAAAGGGCACTGACAAAACTAGAACAAGGTTGCCTCGCTCGTTGATTCAAAGTTCAAGTATGGGTCAAAATCGACACAAATCAGACTTGACTGTGTGCGCTGGCAGCCTAGCTACACACATACGTTGGTTTAACTTGACATCACAAAAGTTGCGCTTCTCGTGTCTCATAGTTTTCCCATCAAAAGATTGACGCACAACATGGTTGATTTTGCGGTCATCAGGATATCATGAGGACCATAAACAGTAGTAAGGCAATCCAGAATCATGTGGCACCTTGAAAATTAGTTAATTCTCTCCCAGAGCAGGAGGAGATGATGGGGGGGGGGGGGGGGGAATGCAAAAAAAAACAAAAAACTAGACAGTCGTCATGAAACTTGCGCTTCTTGGAAATTACAAATTTTTGTGTTTTATCTCAAAATGGTGATGAAACAATGTATGGGGGTTTTCATCTTAATTTTGTTGGCGTAAATGAAACAAATGTGCAGAATTTTAGATGGTCTTCTTGTTCTGCCGACGATAATAAACACGAAAGTGGATGATGTGGTGAGTTTGACGAGAACTAGAATGGCACTAATAATGAAAAGAGAAGGTGCAAACGTACTTTCCGGGCGCAATTTCTATTGTCTTGCGAAACACAAAAGAAAAAAAGAACTTTCTTTCAAAGAAAATTTTTTTTGTAATTTATAGACAATGCGCAAATGTACTAACTGGGCGCAGTTTGTGCTTTCTCCCGAAAATATTTATGTTATATAAAAAAAAAAAGGTGTAAGTGTATTATCTGGGCGCAATTAATATTTTCTCACACATGCACACACACAGAAAAAAACTCGTTTCAAAGGAAATCTCTGTGTTTCATTTTTGTTGTTGTTAAAGTTCAATAAGCATATCAGAACAATCATACATCGTGCGTTTATCAAGAGTTTTACATTATCTTGGCAGCGAACGCTTCCCAATTACAGAGTCTCAAACCCCCCGTCTGTCTTTCCTGCGTCACATGAGATTACAAACTCTCGTCACTCCTGTATTCAATTAGCGATTTTGTAACCCAGGAAAAAACAAAGTGTGATATCTTAACAAGTCATCGGAAGGTTTTGACGGGCACGGAATATCCAGTGTTATTTCTGCGGGATTTTACTGCTCTTGTTTAACGGTGATACTTCAAGAAGAACTAATTATTCTGCATCTTGAATAGATTGTGAACGCACCCTGTAACATCCAGATAAGATGTTGACGACGGCAGGCACGGTGCGATGTAGGACAGGAAATATGTTTGGTGCGCATCGCAGTGATGCGCAAGTATTTCTTGTGTAACTGTCACAGTGACACCTGTACATATTGTATATCGTTACATCTAGAGCGATGAGAAGCTGCGTGAAGATGAGAAACATTCTTCTTCTGCAGTGGACCTGTCGTATAAATCTCTGTTGGATTTGTCTACACCGAGAGTCGGCAGCCTCTTTCCCAACACAGGCCGGATCGGGTGACTAGTGAGTGGACGGCAGACCAGATAAATGCCATACCATTAAAGAAGAATTGAAGAACACAAATTATCCATACAGGCATGCTATATTTCGCCTAAGGTCAATGAATAACCCATGCTGGAAAATCACTTGCGCTGGAAAATCACTTGCGCTTAAGCGGTGTATGTTTTGGTACAAAGCGGAAGCTGGTCCCTGTGTAACAAGACATCAGGCATTCAGTGTGCTCGTGAAAATCGTTCTCGGGCCGGATAAGCATAGTATCTCAATATTTAGCTCGTAGGCCTATCAAAATCTCCGTAGGTACTGACAAATTTTACAATGGCATTGTCCTTATAACATCATGGTACTTTGATTAGGCTAATGACGCATTGAGTCAAGCCTGTACGGTCTTGGTTTTAGTGTATGATATGAACAATAGGGACGTAACGTACTGGAGAGACCGAAACAGATCTTCTCACTGGTTCAGACGCGTCAGAATTGTTCTCAGTCAGCTAGGGGGAAAGAGAGGTCTCGCCCACTGAGTCAGAAAAGACGCTAAACAGGCTTGACTCAGTGCGACAAAGGATGAATTCACACAATAGTGATGTAGATATCAAACCCGACGCTTTGGTCAGTTTCTTTGCGAGAAAGAGAGTAAGAGAGAGAGGGGGGGGGGGCGAGAGAGACAGACAGACAGACAGACAGACGTGGTTCACCTTTCTTATTCTTTTCCTTCTCGTTGTTTTCCTTTGTTCTCAAAGTCCTTATTTATCCCACTATCCTCTCTCTGCAACCAGTCCACTCTGTTTTTACACATTCCTTGTATTTCCCATCTATTACCCCAGATCCCTCTCATCGTTTCATTTTAGTTAACAATCACACCACCTTCTCTAAGCATCCCATTTCTTACTCCTTCCAACTTTTGGTGGGGGGGGGGGGGCGGGGGGTAGAGGAGGGGCGTAAAAATATCACTCTGTCCTTCGTCCAACATCCTTTTCCTGCCGATTTACGGATCAGCAGCCACACTGAAAATTGGCCATAAACCACGGCATTTCTCAGTGAGAGATCGCCATAGCGCAGTCGCCCCGGAAACAGTAATAGCTCGTGAGCCAGACACGCGTGAATATTAATTTAGCTTTACACAACAATGCTCTTTATTTGCAATTGATTTGTACAAAAGTCGCTGATTTACGGGTACGGCAAAGGCAATGAAATCAGATGAGGTTAAGACGGACCGCGCAAACAAGCTAATCCATATTAAAAAGAGTAATAAACGGAGGTAGCTCTCTTGTGTTTTAATGTGGGGCGTCTAAAGGCTGTGGTGATATAGCTGACTAGGGGATGGAATGAATAAGAAGCAACTGATCTAATAATCGTTAATGGATTGCTTTGTACTGAACTAAGACTGTGCTGGAGATGTCAGATCTTGTGGAACCTTGAGCTTTTATGACAAAATTCTTGACGCAAATATTTCCTGTTTTTATTCATTCAGTCATTCATTCCTTCATTTATTGACTCCTTCACCTCCCACCCCCATCCCCACATACACACACAAATGTATTTTCCGAGCCCTATGGGAGAGAACAACTACGAAATGTTACAAAAGACCATGGGACCTTCTTCAGGCACATACACATAAATAGGCACACATGTTAATGTCCCTTGACGAATGAATGAATGAATGAACGAACGAACGAACGAACGAACGAACGAACGAACGAACGAACGAACGAACGAACGAACGAACGAACGAACGAACGAACGAACGAACGAACGAACGAACGAAAGAACGAACGAACGAACGAACGAACGAACGAACGAACGAACGAAAGAACAACGAATGAATGAATGAATGAATGAATGAATGAATGAATGAATAAATGCTCATACTGACAATGTGTAAATTAATGAACTGAGTGGGATGCTCCAAGCGAATTAAGAAATTAGTGCAAAATCATATAAATAACAAGTGCATTAAAGAATTAATTTATTTTCTTAAGAAATAGCTTTACTGGGACCCCTCGCCTGTCTAAATCTATCAAAAGTTGTGAATCAGTGTATAAAAACATTCAAACACAAATCACTTCAAATTCACAATCGCTGACTAGAAAATTGCTCTAAACCATTTTCATAACTCCATATGAGATAGACAGATGTCACGAAAGGAGTTGGGAGAGCGGAGAATGTGTTGGGAAAGAGAAGAACACCATGAGGACAGGGAAGTAAAGAATGAATGACATAAAGGTAAAAGAGTGAGATGGTGAAGACACACAGGAGCCATGAAGAAGCGGCAGCATAGCCTAGTTGTGATGGGGTGGGGGTGGGGGGTGAGGGGGCGTCTTTAAAGTATAAATTATACGCTCGGGGGGGGGGGGGGCCGTGACCACCATTGTTTGAAAGTGCACATTGGTGGGTTGTCGTTGTTGTAGTAGTAGTAGTAGTTGTTGTTGTTGTTGTTATTGTTGTAGTAGTTGCTGTTGTTGTTTCTTGGGGGGGGGGGGGTCTAGGACTCGCACGCTTTCCAGTCTAAGCCATAAATAAACTAATACGTCATGTACTAATCACAAGAAGAAAAAAGGACAGCAAGAGGGAGGAAAATTAGCCAAGAGATACAATGAACTGAGAGAAAAGGGCAAGTTGAATATTGTGTTTATGATGAAACAATCGAATAGTCCATACAAAATAACAATTAATTAAAGTTTCAGAATATCAAGGCCTTACCATGGACATTCAAAATTTCAACCACCGTACGCTATGAATACAAGAAGACAGAGTGCGTTTAACACCAAAGGAAATCATGAAAGGTGTTAGTGAACCAAAATCGAGCGTAGATACCTTATGGATGGCCCCTGTTCATAAAACACACAGCCAATCACATGGTCAAATCACGCATGGCAATCTCTCCTTCCCAAACCAGTGCTATAAACAATCCAATTACTTCATGCTCAAATGGTACGGTTCAATTTTCCTGGAAATATTTTCATAATTTACGAGAAACTGGCATTCCTGTTGACGTATAGCGTTATCGCATAATTTTGCCCACCCCAATGCTATTAACAATTCAATCTCGATAAAAGAATATGCTCAAATAAGGCTAGCAGAGCACTGGCTCGAGTCAGTTTTGTATTTGTTATGATTCAACTTTGAACTTCCTTTTTCATCAACTAAACGATGCTGACGTGTTTCGGCAGTGTGCGGAGTCCTGTCAAACTCCACCACTCGCACTAAAACCGAAGCAAAACACACTTGGGTCCGGGTATTAGTTGTCTCAAATAATTCGGTTCTACAGGATTTTCAATTTCTCTTGTTTTCTTTTGTTCAATTTAAAGTACCACACATTTCTTTCTTCGATTGGTTTTCTCAAGTTATCTCATATGAGCTGTCGTGAGATTGGAGAGTTTGGGGAGAGTTCATAATAAATTGCTCTGGCTTAAATGAATTTACTATTTCTGATAAAACTTTCACGGAATCACTTAGTTTTCAATGAGAGTGATAGTGGTGATGATGTTAATGAAGATATATATATAATGGTGAGGCTGGAAATTTCAACACTAGGCAGTTTTATTATTCAATCCTTCATTTTCATAATAAGGTGTCAAATTTCCATTTCCTGCATATTTCCTTCGCTTCTTTTTTCCTGAGAATATAATTGTTTTCAGATCATCAGCAAAGACAGTTTGGTCCTGAGATTGAGTTTGGAGCAATCACATGGACAAGACGGTAACAACTATAGTGTGCTCGGAAGCAGCAAGACGATAAACAGAATACAGCGGATTGATAGGACAGGAGACCCTACAGGAAGCGCTCGCCAGGCATCCGCTCAACAGAGTCAAAGATTTATCATCTTAAATATAAATGAGTCCGAGTCGCAAAACTCAGGCCGAGAAATCTGAGACAATCACATAACCTAGTAACATGCACTTTACATTATTTAAATTTATGTTTACTTGCTGGCTCATTGACTTGGCGAATACAAAGAATTGACGTCTAAGTTGATTTCCTACCAGTAATTTGTAAAGACTGACGTCTAAGTTGATTTCCTACCAGTAATTTGTAAAGACTGACGTCTAAGTTGATTTCCTACCAGTAATTTGTAAAGACTGACGTCTAAGTTGATTTCCTACCAGTAATTTGTAAAGACAGGCGAAGAACGAAACCTTCTGATCATACTTTTCAATGCCACTGGACGAATAAATGCATCTTGTCTTTTTGCGGCTCAAAAATGGTGTGAACAAATAATACAAAAAACTGAATTTTGTTCCAAAGGGATGTGTCTTGTCTCTACGTAACTGATCTTCAAAAATTGTGTCGGCACACAACATTTCGCGATTTCTGGTCTCGCAGTCACGAAGTTTCAGATGCTTACCAAGTCTTGTCCACCCTCTAGCTCCATTATACTGCGATAAAATTTGGTGTAGTTTACGACAGACGAGTTAAACTTATTCGTACTAAGCTCAGCGAGGACAATCTTAGAAGCTGGTCTGTTCTTTTATCTGTCTGTCTTTTGTAAAAAATAAAGAAAACAAAAAAAAAAAAACTTTCTTTTTCCAGCATCATCTCTCTCAGTCTCTGGTCTGAATGTTGAAATATAATGAGAATCAATATACCGCAGGCGTGGGTCTGGAGTAGGCCATGCTGTTTATTATTCATAAAGACAAAGATTCGAGTCTATAATTATTATTTAAACAAAAAACAAAAAATCTCGTGGGATTTTTAAGAAGGCGCACCGCCACTCGGACTGGCGTGAAAATTTAAAAGTGCCTTCCTTTTCGACTTCCAGGGAGTTATTTTTCGGACTAAATATTGGGTTTTGTTTTTTTTTTTTTGTCGCTATTTTCGCCTCTGGTCCTCTTTCTCATGAGCTCGTGATGTCATCGCTGCCTGCCGATGCGTTCACCATTAGACAAACCGCCAAGTGCGCAGTTCATTGTCATTCCATGAATGCTGACAGGGCGCGCAGGGCACAAACCTGCAGAGAGGGGGTAGTAAGTCTTTTCTAAAAACAAACAAACAATAACAACAACAAAATACATGGGCGACGTCAAGCAAGTCCATTTATAATTCCCAAAAACTGAAACTAACAAACAGATTTAACCAGGGCAGGGCCGGGTATCTCACAGAGAGGTCTTATTATTATTCATGGGCGCACGAGCAGTTGCCCAGGGGCGACAACTGTTTAAGGGGTCTCATGCATACACATTTACATTGGTCTTTGAAAA
Organism: Onchidella celtica; assembly: GCA_963931925.1. Classification (NCBI taxonomy): domain Eukaryota; kingdom Metazoa; phylum Mollusca; class Gastropoda; order Systellommatophora; family Onchidiidae; genus Onchidella; species Onchidella celtica. The sequence goes on from OZ007582.1 coordinate 10,076,000, forward strand.
GGGAAGGAAACTCTCGGGCATTACAAATCCTTTTGTCCTTGAGCCCATAATGATGTTAATGCGGCACTGGTACCTCAGCCAGGAAAACAAATATTTTTTTCGGCCAGCTGTCAGCACAGATTGGTATCTTTTTGTTCTTCCATAAAAAGGCTATTTTCCCGGTCATTTAACATGCTTTTTAATCTGACACACCAGTGATACCACAAAGTATGTAAAAGGCGCGTTTCTGCCGAAATCTTGACGATGGGATAATGACAAATTTCATACCCCGCAAACTCGTAGTGAATCCATAATTAACCTGCATGTGCTACATGGCATGTGATACGAAATGTTGCAAAATTTTGAGAATACGAAAGTTTACACAAGGCACGCGTCTTCAGATAGACATTTTGTGCTTAAACGAACTGCTCTGTTGGATTAATCACTTTTGTACATGAAGCCCGCTGTAGCGTCCCACTAGTTGAACGATCGATATTTTTCTTCCCCCTGCATGAGGCGTCTCACTCGGCGACCTTCCTTCCCCCCCTCTCGCCAGCAAGGCCGGTATTTCCCTTTGATGTCGCTGTGTGGCTTGTTTGTCTCACTGTAGAAAATCCAGAAGCGTCTGGAAGATACTGCAGTGTCCGAGATTACGCTAGGTCGACCTTGAGTGATGTAATGCTGTGACGTGTCTGTGTACGATTGGGTGGCCTGTATGTGTCCCGAACGATCTAGGTCTGTCTCGTGCTTATGGGGCGGTAAAGCCGCTTCCTGAACGTTCCTGGACAGAATATATATAAGGAGGGCCAGGCGAGTAGGATAGTGTGTGTGCAAACCATGGATGAAAATCGTAAGGTGCAAATCGTAGGTGCGTACATCCAGTTGTAGTAGAAGTGTAGTGCCTTCCCTGATAGGTGTAAGTAACTTGTGGATATCAGCTCGTGTTTACAGTTATTAAAGTTAGTGTTAATTGTTCATCGGATTCTGTTATTTATTTCTACAACAGTTCGAGACAGTTTCGTTTTTAAGGGGTAGACGATCAGTTCATCTGACTCTCCCCATCATAACGTGCTGAAATTTGCATCAACTGTTACACCCGCATAAAAAAAGGTAGGACACAATGAGAGATCGTGCAATCTTTTGAATTTCCACAAGTAATCAGCAGGTGAGGATGCATAAATTATGGTAATTCTTGGACCATTTCAAAGAGAGCTTAATCAGTCGGAATGTGTGATGTGAAAGAAATTGCAAAATAATACTTTGTACAAAAGAATAACGGACACAAATGCAAAATGTTTGTCTTTCTACAATTGATAAGCCTCAGCCTTCCAATTTTGGCTTAGTTTCTCTCTTTTCTTTTCTTTTCTTTCTTTCTTTCTTTCTTTCCATCTATCTCTTGTCTGTCTTTCTTTCTTGCTTTCATTCATTCTTTCTTTCCTTTCTTTTTCCTTTCTGTCTTTCTTTCAGCCTTTCATTTTTGCTTTCTTTTTTTTTCTTTTTCTTTCTTTCTTTCATTCTTTAGAGCTATTTATTTATTTATTTTTCTTCTTTCTAGAAGATTTTCCTGTCTATGCACACACATCTGTCCCCACCTCCATTATCTAATAGATCCACGCCATCGGACATAAATGATTACCAGCAAAAAAAAATCTGGGCAAACAATTATAAATTAAAATCCCTCCGTTATTCACACCATGAACAAATAGAGGACAACCACAAGCGGGGATAACGCACCCATTACATTTCTAGCCAGGATCACTCTTCACAAGAGATGTGCCCGAGCGACAGATTGAGGGTCTTCCGCCCAGACAGAATGGGACTTGTATTTCAATCATTTACCACGGTAAACTTACATCAGTGATTCTCAGACTTTTAGGACCCTTTTCCTCCCACAGTCATGATTGTATCATCCCAGCCGGCCATCGTACGGAAATCTGTCGGGCGGGATTGACATCAAGCTTGCATATGGGAATGTCATCGTTCCTAGGTCGATCCGCTGGTCACGACATCGGGCCGACGTCGGTTTGATGTAGGGTATGCGTCCCTTTCCTCCTCTTTTTATCTCTAAGCACAATGTATTTGGGCCAATATTAGAGAGATAGAGCACTGCGAAAATTAATTCACGATAAGAGTGAGGCTTCTGAAACAATCCCAGTTACAGACATGGACTATGAGGAAAATGGAAATGGGCTGACGGTAGAGGGACTTCGCCCACTGAATCAAAAGAGACACAAGACAGAATTAACTCAGCGAGCCATCAGCCCCAAAGACAGAAAGAACCCCTCCCCCCCAAATCCCAAGTTTAAGAACCTTTGAACTACAACCACAAAACAATAATTTCGGGTCGTTTTTCTGCTTCAGACCACAACAATAATAATTGATAAGGATACAGACAGATAAAGAACGGGAATGGACCGCATCATCTTTACGCCAGTCCTGTCCACCTGTTGCATGTCGCTCTATTGTCCCTGCACGCAGGCAAGTTACGAGCGTGCTAACAACCACAACAAAGCTAAACCGCATGCGAATGGAGTAAACACACACTCGTTCTGTATTTATGACAGTGTCATTTGACGCGCTTGAAACAAACAAGTCGAGCGTGCTAATTAGTGCTAAGCAGGTTGGAATAAGGGGTTGAACAGAGGCGTGATGATGAACTGTGGAAAGATTATCTTGTATTTTGTGTGTATTGTGAAGTACTTGGTTACTTTTGTCTTCTGCTCAACTCAGACTCTCTTTTATTACATTAAAACCGCATACATTATCAATGCCAAATCCATTGATCACATGTACGGTTCTATGACTTTTGGAAAAGCATCCACTGAAATTATTATTATTTACCATAAAATAACAATATATTACATCAAGAGTGAAACTAAGGGAAACAATGGCCACAGTTCAATGACAGTTCATCACCAAAAAAACTAAGACTCCCTCCTGAGGTCGGCCGCCAAACATGTCAACAAATCTGCTCGAGGTCACGTGTTCTTGAGTCACAACGTCACAGATGTTGCTGGAAAAGGCCCAGAGGACTGTGGGAATCTATTGGAAGCCATGAGCTGAACAAATATGACGATTGGCGACATGGATGCGCGGCGGTGCGATGGTGCCCGATGCCCAATTAATTTTAGTCGTTATTTTCTTCAGCTTTAACTTATGCCTTATTTGGAATGGACACAGTCACAGACACTCGTTGGGTGGCAGCTGGGCCTGACACAAAGTAAAATTCACATTTCACAACAATACTACAAATGTTAATGATTATAACAACAATGAAAGGAATAAAAATAGTAACAGAACAACAAAAATTGTTTGAAGCTCTACGGGGGGGTGGATAAGTACAGAAATATCAACCTTAAAGAATTAAAGAAATAACGTTTAAGTTTAGATCTACCCTTTATTTTCTCGTGTTCCTCCACTACCCGTGGGGCCCCGCGATTTTTGTCTCCATTCTCGCATTATTAATACATGTATTAGGCTTTATCCACACTGACATAATAATTTTGGGTTATATTTTCTTTCCAGAATATGGGCTTTTTTTTTTTTTTGAATGCAGAGGATTATCTAAGCAAGTTCCAAATCAGCCATGTGGATGGATGGGTGGGTGGACAGATGGATATATGGATATATGGATGGATGGATGGAGAATTGGAGGACGACAGCACGTACACGCAAAAAATATTAACATGTAACGGGAGCTGATTTTGAACACGCAAATCACAGACATGAAGTGGGTATGGGATTGTTTCGAAAGATGGGTTGATAAGACTGTCGTAAAGAATAACTAAACTGTCGTAAATGAGTTAATTTGGCTGTCGGAAAAGAATTAACTTGATTGTCGTAAAACAGTGGACTAGTCTGTCACAAGAAAGTTAACCAGACAACCCTAAAAGAGTCAACTAGACGATCGCAGAAGACTTAGCTTGATTGTCGTAAAATCGGAAAACCGGCTTCCTATTTCTCATCAATTTGTAAAGTTCATCACCCAGCGCTTAACCTTTGGTGTGTGGACGGCGCATAACGCTTGCACACATGTGCTCGCTCGCACGCGCGTTGAAGAATGGCTTTTGTTTAAAAAAAAACAAAAAACGAGTCCTTTCAATGGAGAAGGATGCATTTAATATCCGAGCTTTGTGTGGGGAAATTAATAAGTTTTTATCAGGTCTATTGCCGCTATGATCAAAATGACCTTTATTTTATTCAAGGTAACGACCGCTCCAATCGGGCACTATTATTGGAAAACTAAGGAACAAATCATTGCGGAGTTTCCGCATGTTCCTCTTCCTGTGGTTTATCTCTATAATTTTTGTTAGTTTTGTTAGAGCTAAAGTAGTTGTCACTGCTGACCTGTGTTGGATACTTGTGGTTCAACACCTTCTTTACATGTAGTTTCCACTTACTTTATAATTTTTGTTAAATCTAGTCCGTTTAAAAGAAAGAATGAAAGAAAGAAAGAAAGATCGACCATGCTGTCTGACTGGGTATTGTTTGCACAGTAACTGTTGGAGAAAGTGCATGAGTTAGGGTTAATATTACGAATTCATTTGACTCGCCAGCAGCAATACTTTTTTCATTGGCGAAAAAGCCACGGTGACTCTTTGGTAACTTTGGTCACAAATTGAGGGGGGTTAGAATTTGAAGGGATCTGAGTGCCATTTTGACTGTTTAAAAAAAAAAAAAAAGAAATCATTTCAGTATAAACCAATCGAAGTAAACAAACGTTTGCTAAAATGACATATTCTGCCCTTGGAGTAAATCAATAAATCATTTCATTTAATTTTTAACGGACTGAATTTGGACGTCACTGAATTTCCTCCTTTGGAGGGGCTTTCTCGGGAATCTTGTCTTTCACCTTCAGCTCGATTTCTTCAGATCCACTCACGTTTTCAGTCTAAGTTTTCTCAGCGGCAACTGAAATAATGAGACCACTCTTACACTCATGGTCACAATTACGCCCCGTGTCAAGTGCATCCGTTACCAAGGGTGAAATTAACGAGGCACAACTCACTGCTGGCAATGAATCCACACCCAGCTCAGACATGATAGAATTACTGTAGATATCCAATGAGTGATTGGCCTTCACCATGGGAGGTAATTGAATGCTGTGCGCGGATTTTTACCTCCCTCTTTCTTCATCACATGGATTTAAGATTAATGATCATAATAATAATTGATCTAATAGTAATAATAATGATCTAGAGATGACCGATGTATTCGACACAAGAACTGTAATCTTTGAATAGTATCCTGTGTCGGATATTTGTACGAATAGATTTAAGATTATTGACACTCAGGATTGCGAAGTTGTTGCGTTTTTCACATACACTCGACGGTGAGACAATTCGAAATTTACACCCTCGTTTGACGATAATCCCAATTACAAAGAGGGTTTTCGAGTTGTGTGAATTACGGAGGGGATGAAGCAAGAAATACAAGACGTCCGCCCTTTTTTAGTGGTGTTTTTAGACAAAGCTGCTGTATTTCTTGTATGGAAACTCTCAGGTGGAGAGAAGGGGCGGAAGGGGGCGGGAGTAGAACTGCAAGTGTTGAGTTTACAGTTTGATGTCCCCCCCCCCCCTTTCCTCCCCTCTAGCTGCTTTCTTTTTATTTATTTATTTATTGACTTTGTGTGTTTGTTTCTTTTTTGTCTCACGCCATCTACATAGGTCAAATTTCTCTCTCTGTCTCTCTCTCTCTCTCTCTCTCTCTCTCTCTCTCTCTCTCTGTCACTCTCTCTCTCTCTCTCTCTCTGTCTCTCTCTGTCTCTCTCTCTCTCTCTGTCTCTGTCTCTCTCTCTCTCTCTGTCTGTCTCTCTCTCTCTCTCTCTGTCTCTCTCTCTCTCTCTCTCTCTCTGTCTCTCTCTCTCTCTCTCTCTCTCTCTCTCTGTCTGTCTCTCTCTCTCTCTCTCTGTCTCTCTCTCTCTCTCTCTCTCTCTCTCTGTCTCTGTCTCTCTCTCTCTCTCTGTCTGTCTCTCTCTCTCTCTCTCTCTCTCTCTCTGTCTCTCTCTCTGTCTCTCTCTCTCTCTCTCTCTCTCTCTCTGTCACTCTCTCTCTCTCTCTTTTTATTCTCTCTGTCTCTCTCGCTCCATAATGTCGAACATTCTTTCAATTATTAAGTGCGAACATTCGGACATCAAACTGTAAACTCAACACTTGCAGTTCTACTCCCGCCCCCTTCCGCCCCTTCTCTCCACCTTCGAATAATGCAATTTGACATTAGACCCCAACACTGATGCTATAGCGCCAACTAAATGAGAGACGATTTACATATATGAGTGATTTGGTCTATCGAATTTTTTGGAGATTATAACGTGATGAGAAGGTTTTGAAACTGTATAGGTGACAGAATGCGGTTTGCGGTTTACGGTTGTCTGACTGACGAGTGTGGCTGGGAAGTGGTGCATGCACGTTTTGTAACAGTTACAGTAGTCTCCCAAGCTGTTATTGTTTACTCGCACTGGCAAAATAAAAACAAAAGTGATGGGGGGGGGGGGGGGGGAAAGGGCGGTGGGGACAAAAGCAGATGTTGCCTCGCATGTTTTGTACAGTATCAAAATATATTAATTTTGTAAGGAGTAAGGAGAGAGAGAGAGAGAGAGAAGGGGAGAGAGAGAGAGAGAAGGGGAGAGAGAGAGGGGGAGAAACAAGGGAGGCAGAAGAAAGAGAGAATAGTGGAGGGAAGAAAGAAAGAGAGACAGACAGAAGAGGAGAAAAAGAGAGAAAGCGGGGGGTGGGGGGGGGGAGTATCTGAAAGGGGCAGGCCGGGACAATGATGTGATGCATTAAAAGGGGATAAGAAAGGGTGGAGAAAGGACAGACAACTGTGACAACAAAAATGATCCAACGTGGGGGCAAAAAAAATTCCAGCCTGTTTGAAGTTGTGATGACAGTGGCAATGATTGAATGGGCAACATTGTCACGGCGGTAATTGTGATCAGAGAGACTACATTGTACTTAGTGCAGCAACAGATGGACAACAGGACAATAAAACTTAGGGACCAGGAGCCGGAGGGTAGGGACTTCAGAACTGGAGATATTGATTTTTCAGTTAGATGTCTCTCCCACCTCTTCCCTTTTCCCTCTATCTCCTTTCTTTTTTTTTTCTTTATTTATTTATTTTGTGTGTGCGTATGCGTGTCTGCCTCTCTGTTTGTTTCTTTTTTGTCTCACGCCACCTAAATAGGTCAAATTATTATCTTTCTCTCTCTCTCTCTCTCTCTCTCTCTCTCCCTCTATTTCTCTTCCTCTCATCCCCCCCCCCTCTCTCTGGTTCTCTTCTCGTCTTTCTGTTTGTCTGACCGTCTCTCCTACTTTCTCTCTTTCTGTTTGTTTGTGTCTATGTCTGTGTTTGTCTCGCTCTCTCTCGATCTCTCCCTGTCTCTTGGTCTGTCTCCTTTCCACCCCCCCCCCTCACCAACAACCCCATAAAGTTATGTTTGGGTGGGTTTTTTTTATTTGTGTGTGAGTGTTTTGTTTCTTTTTGTTTTTTTTAAATCTAGAATCTCCATGTATTTGTTTCCTATGCCCATTTTCTAAAAACAAGTCTATTTTATCGTTAATTAACATTAACTGTTGGTGGTTCTTCTATTGGGGTTGGTCCCCTTTTCCAGCATAGGTTCTACCAGGGACGAGACCCGGGTGCCCCCCCCCCCCCCACATCCTCCGGCCATACCAGAGTGCCAGAAAATCGTTGGAATCTCATTTTCAAGGGGATCCGAACTCGGGACTTCTCATACCCAGGCCAAATTCTCTAGATAACCATTGGATTCCACCAGGCGTATAATGAATTGTACGACAAGAAAGTGGCGTAACAGAAATTGGTAGCGTTCTGTTATTGTTATGGTTACCATTTTGTAACTTAACACATACACACACACAAACACTAAATGTTTGAGCCTACATTCCCCCCCCCCTCCCCCCCTCCCCCATCAACCGGGAGGAGGACCCAGGGGGTACCTTCTATTTGCTACACACACCCCTGAGATTGAATGTTGAATTGATACACTGAAACTGAAATGAGCTTTGTATTAAAAAAAACAAGTACATATCGTTGCCCCCCCCCCCCCGCTTCCGCACTACACACAGCATAGTTTACATACTTCCATGGAATGACTGGTACAGAGGTAGGCGAATATATCACAAGCGCAATGTCCAAAATCAACAAGGCTGATTTACTAGCAACATAAACGCAAATCTAATTAAGTATCAGTGAAGTGTGGCACTCGGAGCAGAGACTAATGTAGTTTTTGTTTTCATCGTTGATTACTGATGATATCTTATATATCATCGGACAACAGGTGGCAATGATGCTCATAATAAAACGTTATCACCAAAGCATTATAAGCAATAATTTTGACGTAACTAACAATGAGAGGTGAAGAGTAATTACGCAAAAGTTCGCGAGAAGTATCATTTTCCTGCAGCCCTTTGATATTACGAATATTTGTGGTGAAAAACAAACAGATGGTTAATGGACAACAAATGTAATTATTTTTGTTAATCGGAAATATTCTCTGATTGCTTTTCATATTGCCTTTTGGGGCCACGGTTAAAGGGTATGCTCTGGCAGCGAGGGGAAGAGGAATTACCCCAGCATTATGAAAAGAGAACATGGGTTTGTCGGGGGGGGGGGGGAGTGGGGAGGGGGGACAGGGGGGAAGGTTAGGGGAGGTATGGGGGAGGGTAGGCCGGGGAGGAGGTTTGGAGGGAAGGTCTAGAGAGTGTACATACTCTTTTCATTCACAGTAATGGTAATGAATTAAGGAGTGTTTTTGTTAAGTTGCTGTTTTCACCAAAATGAGTTGTGGTACTGTTATTGAAAGCGAACATAGATCTAGTGAAATAAGGAGTCAAATAGTCCATGCGAAATTATGAATCAAGGCCTTATTATCTTGGACTTTCACCATTCAAATGGTCATGCATGAGGGAAAGATTGGTTGGTCAAAATGGCCAAAGACGGCATCCGATAATTTTTCATGTAATAAAGAAGGAACATAAAAATAGTAATCGTATTATAAAGGAAGTAAGGCCTTCAATGAAAGGCTTTTTAACCGCTGAGCCTTAAATACTACAAAATTTGGTATTACGCACAGAAAGACTTAAAGGTGTACGTGGGCATATTTTAAAAGGTCTTGAAGTTTTCTATATTTTTAATACTTTCGTTGATTTTGAGCCACATCTGTTCCTTCCAGCAGAATTAAAAAGCATAGCAGGAAGTTTTGTTCTGCACCTCAGTTTACACATTGGTGATCGAAACTCAACGTTAAAAAAAACAGCCCTTTCTGAAGATTTATTTAAAGTTCACTTTACTTTATGGGTGATTTTTCTCCGCAGACGAGCCACATAATATTTTGGATACTTGTTTACTTTTTGCTTGATTTATTTATTTTACTACGATAGGCAACATTTTAAGCGGAGACAACTCTGATTTTCTGAAGCACTTCAAATCATTAATTAAGCCAAATCTCTGCTCAGTAGTTTTTAATGTTCAAATCCTCTTACGAAAAAAAAAAAAAAGTCAGGAAAGGAAAGGAAAAGAAAGAGCGAATGAAAGAAAGAAAGATAGACATTAATTATTACCTAGTCCCTATAAAATGTGAAACGTTTCCTTGTAATGTTCGAATGGATTAAAAAAAAAAAAAAGACCTTAAAGATTATTTACTTTGAACACTGTAAGTCACATTTTGTTTTCTTGAATTAATGTATTTTACACTTTTGAAACTGATATCAATGTTTATCATGTAAACTTATGGCGGTTTGGGTTCACTCTAATGCGACGGCCACATCCTGCACGTGGTCGTATAGCGCAATAACAAACATCGTTGTCTCACTGAATCCGCCACATTCAAGTCAACGTCCTAAATGTGAGCGCTGCTCCACCTACTCCATATTAATCATGCTTCTGTAACACCACAGTTCCTAATTTCAATTTGCGACCGCCTTACTGTAATAACAATATTAATTATTTTTTTTTGGTCTGTTGTGTAAAAAAAAAAAAAAAAATCAGCTTTAAAAATGCATGTGTATTTTTGACTACATCAGCACTCACCCCCTGCAGTCAAAAAGAGAAAACAAAAAATGCTTATCAAATAAATGTGGTTTGTTCACCCCATTTACAAAATGTAATAAGAATTTTTGCACTTATTTTCAGGGCCTGTCAAGACACATTAACTATGTTTTTTTATTATGCACATGTATACGACATTACAATCTACAAAAGTGTACACCCTACATGAAAGGGCACTGTGGCATAAAGAATATTGAAGTACATTTCTGTGATCGCTTGTTTGATTTTTATTATTATCAATATTTTGGTCTATTTTTTGTGCCATTTTCCATTAAGAGGCTCCCAATTAAACGAGCGACGCCAAGCCGTTTGTTTCATTGGCGTCCGTGGCCATTGCGTAACGTATATCTGTACTGCACGTATCCCATTCTATATCATAGCCTCTGTTACGGTGCCTGAGGGTCCGAAGTTGACACGTGCGACGTGATTGTGCTGTATGCATGTGAGACCGCAAGCAGGCCGCAAACAGGCAGACCAGATACGGTTAGGGGGAGACAACCATGTTCATGCTTTGCGCAAGTCTAATGAAGAATCTCATCTACGCGCGTGTGATGCTCACATTAAAGCCAAAAGTTTTTTGTTTGGGCTTTTTATTTTTCAAAACAAAGCAGTCGACAAAGTGGTCAATTTTTCCCCCAATATCTGTTCCGATTTTCAGGTGAGATTCAGAACAAAAACCCCCAAAAACTGGATAATGTTCCAATAAAGGGAGTTATTGCCCTTGTCAACTGTTCGTAGAAGTTTGGTTTTTTTTTTTTTCAATAATTATTTTGTGTCACAGCGATGGATGAAACAGAAAAGGATAAACTGCATTGTTTCAGTACGGTGCGGGTAGGACTGTTTTCAGAGCTGGCAAAATGATGTAGGTAAAGCCTCTCTGTTTTCTTTCTGTAATTTCTCCCTCTTCCTTCCTTCCTTTCCTTCCTGACTTCATTCCTTGCGTTCGTTTTCTTGATTCTGACTTGTTGTTGTTGTTGTTGTTGTTGTTGTTGTTGTTGTTGTTGCTCTGATCTTTTTCTTTTCTTCTTTTTTTTCCCCCTTTTCTGTTTCTATGAGTGATGTAACTTGTGCTAGATCTAAATCAGACACGAAAAACAACAAAATAATTCCCGATTGTGCATGATTCTAAGCAGATTAGAAGCATTATTATTGGCCTAGTGTCCACTAGGACCCTCTAGGCTCCGCTCCCATTTCTGCTTGTGAGGCGAATTCTGATTTCCTGAGAATTTGTTTTTAGGGGCATAATTAAGGGATTATTCATAATCATTTAATTGAATTATTGTGTGTATTGCAGAAAACACTAAGAATAACTTGCTTTTCTCGCGCTGAGGTCTCGTGAGAACTGCAACTGAGTGATAAATGTCTGAGTATCAGTGGTGATACAGTATGGTGTCTAGAGAGTTAAATGAGATGCTGGAGGTTTCAAGTTTGAATCTCAGGAGGGGAAGATGTTTGACGTACTTCATTTCTCGTTGTGTTTTTTAAAGCACTCACTGATTAGTGATCCGAATGAGGGCTCAGGCCTAGCGACAGATAGTAATTATAGCCTCGTTGTTCTGAAAACCTCTTTTTTTTTAAAAAAGGGGGGGGGGGGAGAGTAATCTTGTTGCAACAACACTTCATAATATTCAAAAGTGTTGCTGTTTCAACTCTACTTGCAATATTCAAAATATTAGTTTTAACAATATTTATAAAGTTGAAATGTAACATCCTTTCAACAGTATTTAAAACATTCAACCATAATACTATTTCGACAATATTTTTTTTTATATTCAAAAGTGATATTGTTTCAACAATGTTTATAACATTAAAAAATAGTAATAATTGTTTCAATAACATTTATAATTTTCAAAAGTAATATTGTTTTAACAGCATTTATTGCATTCGAAAGCAACATGATTTCGACAATACTTAGAGTATTCTAACACGCCAGAATAGATATCCCTCCTCCTAAGCTGTTTAGTGACCTAAAGAAAGCGATCCGTGACTACTCGCCAATCTCCGCATATAGCAGCATGAGACGCTGCTCATTTCGTTCTGGGAGTCAGCCGCGCCTATCACGACATGCCACATGGCAACAATACAATGGGTAAACAAACGATGCGCTTCGAGTGCTGCACCACTCCACAGAACAACAACACCTCTGTAACAATAACTGAGCTCACGGGTCCTTGACTAAAAGGGGGCGGGGAGAACGACGATGGCGTCATGCATGAAGAAATAAGTGAATGTAGTCCAAAAAAAGGAATACCCATTTTTTAAATTTCTTTAAAAAAAAAATATTAATGAATTCGAAATGTCTATTTTCACTATAGAGTGTTAAGAATCGGGGTTGGGTTTGTAGCAATAGTAATAATAATATTAATAATGCCGTGCAAAGGCAGAGCGACGTATCTGGTTATTGCATTCACCTTCCACCTTTCACTTCGGCATTGCTGCTGTGAATAATTTCGGTGATACAGTATCTCCCTGTCTCACTCCTCTCATGCGTGGCACAACTTTTTCTTTTTGCCCAATTTTGACTTTGCTTATAGCCCTGCTGCGACCCCACAGTTTTTCCGTGGCTTTTATGATATTTCGTCATGGTTACGATGAGTATTTCTGAGATTTTTTGTTGTTGTTGTTGTTTATGTGTTCAATTTTCATTTGTTCAATTTCTGTTACACTTTTTTTCCCGATGAAGATCAATCGATCCGATGCTTGATTTGTCTTTACTTTTCTTTTGCATTTCACAGTATCGTTTTTGTATTATTTCTTACGCGAGGCTTTGCTATATACAACTTTTTTCTTTTTGCCATATTTTGACCAGGTTTTAAAAGGCCATAGGAACATCTGCCATATGTGAGTGCAGCCAGTCTCCTCAAAACACGGAGCATAATTATATTGCAGGACTGCACACTCTTCTCAGCACTGCGAGAAACGTATTGGCCCCAACCCACCGATCTGAACATCAAACTCTATGGTGCTCTGCCAGAATTGCAGAAAACCGTAGATTTTCTTAAAAGAACAAATCTGCAGATTTAGATTGGTGAACGAAAGAAGAAGAAGAACTGGGCCGGTTTGTGAATATGATTATTCTGAAAAGTAATTAGACAGATTATAATATTGCATTTAGATTTTCTTCATAACTTTTTTTTTTTAATCTTGATTTTCCACTAAGCACCGCAAATCTTTTTGTATCACGAACGTGAGGGCCGCACACTTTGACACAACGTGACATGATCTCGGTCTACAACATACGAGCGTAATGCAAATCAAGTTGCGAAGAAACTACATTTTTGAAAGTCGCGGAGTGTGCCAGGCTATCTAATTCTACTTGTCCAATCCAAGACATTTCACTCTAACTGACAGACAGAGCAAGATCATTCATCTGCACCACAATGACTGCCGTCCACCCTAGTTCTTGGCCAAAAACCCTTCAGATAGCAGTTGTATAATTGACTGCTCGCTGTATGTTTTTACAAGGCAGAAAGTTCATTAGCTTTGGACACGCTTAGAAAATTGGCGTATAAAAGTGGCACAGTTGGGAGCCTCCGTAAACCTGTAGGTTGGATTCTGTTAACCCTATTGTCGTGGCCCCAGTGACATGATATAAATACGGAGCTGTTACCTTGTCAATACACATGCCAACATCGACAGCTGATCACACGGCCGTGACACGGTTAAGTAATGAACACGAGACATCACATCATTTGATCCCATCGCTTTGTAATTTTTAAGACCCCTCAAATCTGTGACACACAAAAAGTGCTCCGCAGGGAGGCGACAAGGTGGGAGCTGGCATAGCCAGAGTGGAGTCTTATCACTGCTAAATCTGGGAAGATGAGAACTGTTTCACATGTTGTAGACGGTGGAACATGGGAGAAAACAAGTTCAGTCCCCTCCAAACTGTTTATAGGCTACTTATGTGTGTGTGTGTTTGTATCGACATTAAGCCATCCATCCATTCGTTCAGCCGCCCGTCCGTCCGTCCGTCCGTCCGTCCATCCATCCATCCATCCATCTAGCCATCCATCCTTCCATCCATCCATCCATCCATCCATCCATCCATCCATCCATCCATCCATCCATCCATCCATCCATCCATCCATCCATCCATCCATCCATCCATCCATCCATCCATCTATCTATCTATCTATCTATCTATCTATCTATCTATCTATCTATCTATCTATCTATCTATCTATCTATCTATCTATCTATCTATCTATCTATCTATCTAACTATCTACCTACCTATCTATCTTTTTATCTATCTATCTAACTATCTACCTACCTATCTATCTTTTTATCTATCTATCTATCTACCTATCTATCATTTATCTATGTATCTGTCTACCTGTCTGTGTGTGAGTGTCTCTTTTTGTCTGTCTATCTCTAGACTTCGAGAATCTATTTTGATTGGCCATTTCTACTCTGCCCATTCTTAATCTTTATTAGGAGTTAAACCTTACAAGTGGACGAGTAAAATGCGTTTCAAGTTGGAAAAAGAGCAATGTGGAAAATACTGAACTTTTCCCTTTGTTACTTTCTTTCCTTTAGTTTTGTAATGTGTTATTTTCTGTCAACTATCAATGGGGACAATGTTTAAGAATGTGATCGTTTTATCAATTTATTGATCACCAATTCTGGAGGATATATCCATAAGGCTGGACTCCTCTGGGTGTTTTTTTAATAACCAAAAATCCTCCGTTAATATGTGCCGTCTCACCTTCAAACTTTGCAATGTGTCTCGTCATCACCAAGCTTAGGTTTTTGGTTCATGAAATTATCACCTCTAGACTCTTTCGGTTTACTCGAAAAAGCAAGGTTTCATTTTTCAACTAAAACAATTTTCAGGGAAGTTATTTTCAGTAGTTGGTCAAACAACCTGATCTATGCGCACACTGCTGAAACTTTTACCACTGCGCAAAATAAGATTAGTATCACTTGCTTATCCCATGGGGGAATTTTCTTTCATATACCGTGTAAGAGCATATACATGACACACATATCTAACACATCATTATTAATTAAACATATATCACAACTCAATAAACTCAATAACAGGCATACATGAAGTGACATGGTAAGAACCTTAGTGAACTATGGCACACATCTAGCTAAAGTGTCTTGTTGAGGCGAACGGCGGAGGGCACAAACAATCTTCTGTAATTTTTTATATTCTATAATACTGAACATTAATTTTGTGAGTGTGATAAATTTTGTTTTTCAAAAGAGGCGGGGTGAAATAGGATCGGCTGCTAATCAAACCAATAGAAAATGCAGTTGTAAAGGTAACAGACGGACATGTGCAGCAGCTTGTGGTGTCCACGGTCATATGATACTGTCCCCACTGGGACACTTCAACTCTCACACAAACGTCAGGTTTAATGCCTCACTAACTTCGTGGATTAGTTAGAACTGCTCACTCGAGTGGGAGTTACTGAACTATTGTTCTGTAGTTAACATCACTCAGCATCAATCCTCTGTAGTCCGTGACGGGTCCAGGGTTCTATTATTTCAAACAATCCTGCGATGTCCACTGTTCTCTGTGTGGAGACGCATTTTGTTATTGAAGGGCCTAGTTCTAAATCGTGCCTAAATCACAGAACGCTAAAACTGAGATAGTGAGCAAAAAATGTTTAGCGTGCAAATTGTGATTTAATTAAGTTGTTTCAATGTGTCTTACTCAAATAATAAGCTTGATTTGTCTTTCCTTATCCTTTGCCTTTTATTGTATCATTAATATTTCTGTAATATTTCTTACGCGAGGCTTTGCTACATACAACTTTTGTCTTTTGCCACATTTTGACTCTAATAATAATCCTGTGTTAATGTGCTTCTTACAGGAGACAGCACTATCAACTAGTTATGCCGCACAACTATTACAATTTATTTTTGGAGTCCAGTTTGATTTTGTCATGATTCACAACTGAGAAGAGCTTAAAATTTCTGTTTCTGCACTCATTTCACTATTTTAAATCAAATTTTGTAAGTTCCGCATGTTTTGTTTTTTTTGGCTGTTTTTTTTTCTTTTCTTTTTTTTCTTTTGATGACCATCTTTGTCTGGGCACTAGAGGGGGAAAACATCACAACTTGTTCAATGTCCTGTGTTATAAGGTGCTGAATGCTATTCTCAGTGGCCACCCATAAAGTATGTACCCTCCAATTTTTGGGCAATTTTTATATTATTTTTATTTATTTATCGAAACAAACAAACATTAAAATCACTCTGATATTAGTTTGTTTTGTTTTAATCTTTTTTTTACTTTTCATAATCCTGACGAAGGATCTGACAACCCAAATTTTAAAAAAATTCTTTCATGTTTAATTATTCTGGAATTCATTGCAAGGTTTCTTCTTTGTTTGTTCCTAGAGTGTTTCTTTGGTAATACGTTGGGATTTAGTGTTTTAATTCCTTGGCCACATTTTAACAAAATCTGGGCAGTGATGGAGAGGTAATCTTAGCCTTCACTGATGTTGAACAATACATTTTCACCGGTCGGCGACGGAAGAAACCTGCGCGAAGCTCAACTAAATCCCACGCAGATTATAATAATGTACATGTACAACAACTATGCATTGTGCAACGGTCCGTATTTGCATTATTACCAGTTCTTTTCTTCCGCATTACACGATCATTATCCTACAATCTGTCGTATCGCTGGCAAGAGACCGTAAGCGACACTGAATCGGCAGACATCGGTCATTTTGTAATGCCTGTCAAAAAAACTGAGCCTCGAATGATATACAACATTTCTTTGTATTGTAAACTGTAATCAAATCTTGGCCCACAATTCCGTTTTGTTCACGGCAATTGAAATATCCACAATGAAACGGATTTAAGTTTGACTGACGTTTTGTCCAGTCTGGCATATGAATGATCGTCCTCTGACAATGTGGGCCAGGATTTTTATTTCCTGTGTTGCCAAATTGACGTCTTTGGGAATGGTAGTTAGCTTTTCTCAGATTACAGCGAGGGTGTAAGAGTGTAATGAAAGCCGTGCCCAGCTTCATTATTACGTGGCCAAACTTCATTCACTGGAATGGCTCAGAATCAGATTTCTCTCCCCTACCCGAGTCTTATCACTAGAAACATCGTGTCATTACGAGGCTGGGCAATCTGAAAGTCAAATACGCAACCATTTCAAACTTCATTGAATCTTCTCAAGTGACATGCACGCCAGCGATCTTCAACAGCTGATAATATTTTCATAAAATAATGACGAATGGCATGCAACTCTATCTCCACTGGCTCCTACAACTCCTAAATAGAGATTTTTTTTTCTTAGCAACAGGAATTGGCCTGTTTCATTATCTTACCATACCAAAATTTCGATGCAGGCCGTTATGCATTGCCGCACCGTGCAGGGACAAGTAGAAAAGACTCCACCTAACAGGAGTTCGATATTTTGAGGAAAACGATTACTTTCCCAAGTACAGAGGGTCTAAAAACTCAACTCTTTTTGGGAAACTGAGATCATTTTATTAGCATGGTCAAGCCCTAACAGACATTTCGAGCTCTCAATGGAATCAAAGTCGAACCATGGATTAAAATAAATAAACTATTTATTTGTATTTTTTTTTTTTTTTTGCTTTCAGCCCTCTGCGCCAATCAAAGAAAAAAAACAAACAAAAAAACACTTAGATCTCAATTGTCTCCAATACAATGAAAGTTGGACACTGTTCAATTCATGGGCACATTTATTTTCCCTTAAATAACTTGCCAAGGAATTGGCAAAATAGTCCTGGTTATTTATTTCTTTATTTTTTATTTATTTATTTATTTATTTATTTTCGTTTGTTCTGTTAATTTACAATTTGGGCACACTTTTATGATCATCAATACCATCTACATTAATTGATCATGAGAATGACTGACCAGTCTCACCCACACTATTATAGATCTATAGTGTCCCCAAATCACAGTGTGACGAATTATTCTTCTTCTATCAAGCAAATTCCATTGGCGTGACCAACTCAGACTTCACATCTACCAAGTTCTCTCTATAATAACCATCATTTCCATCACGCCATTCAGACTCTCTAACAGCGAGGCGGGGGCAGAAAATGACCTTATAAGCAAAAACCCCGCTAACATTATTAAAGTATCACTTTCACGCACGGACCACTGAGCCAGAGTACACCCGGAACAAGGCGGACAGTGTAAATAATCGCGGTCCTTTTGTAAAAGAGCCAGTGGGAACATAACAACGGATATCTCTGACAATCACTGTAGAGTTGACTTCTCTGCCCCATCAGGAGCCATTGACCAAGGCCTGACAGGCTCGCGTAAACGCTGATCTGTCTGGTCATAGTCAAAGGACAACAGTGGTTCTTACACTGTCATTTATAGAGCTATAAGCGGTGGCAGATCTACTATAAAACTAATGAAGCTTCAGCTTCAGGGCCCCTGAATAAGCTTCTTTTAATGAGTGAATTTTGTACATTGCCCATTGTTGCTGGTTGCAAAGGGCAATTCCTTAAACAATTCAAGCTTCAAAATCCCAGAAATGTAGGTCTGCCACTGTCCTTAAGCTTTTAATATCTAAAAGTGGAAAGCAAGCATATGGACTCTTAGCTCTTTGACATCTAAAGGTAGAAAGCAATACAGTTAACCCTTTTGTATCTAAAAGTGGCGAAAAAAAGACGCATATTGTAAATTGTCTCTTAAACGACGTCCAGGTTTAATGCTATGTCAATCTTTTATATCCCTAACCACGATTAGGAAATAACTGTCCCGACAGGTCAGAGAGACATGTGTGGTCTAGTCGTGAACTTTTCTGCAGTAAAACCTGTTATCATTCTATTCCGAAATGCTGCAAAAGATGTGACACCTTAGTCTCTAGTGGATTAAGTGAGCTCTAGAAGGATTATAATAATATTAATAATAATGATGATATTTATAACGCGCTTCATCCCACTGACCACACTGACGACCAGCTTCTGGGCGCTGTAGAACACTCATATCATACCTACACCGAATCATAATATCTACTCATGTACAGTCAGGCTATGAAAAGATGACTCTTCAGCTGATGTCTAAAAGTAAAGAAAGTACCAATCTCTTAGCTATAAAGAAGTTGGAATACAGATCGTAAAAAGTAGGGCGCGACTCTTGTTTGAAAGTTCTGTTTTCTCACATTACGATTCTTACGAAAATTATTTGGAAAGAGGCGCATTAAAGTCTAAGAACCCTTGCTCTGAACAAACATCTCAGCTGGAGTGCACAGAGACATTCCTAGTCACCCTCGTAAATTTTCTCGTTGTCCCTGGTCAAGACTGACCGCTCGGTCTTCGGGGTGGGTGGACAGCATATCATCAGACCACTTGTCCAGTACTGAAGGCTAGCCTGGTTGACCCCTCGGACAAAGAACCGCAGTGTTCCACAAGATTGTTGAAGAATCAGGAGGTCTATATCCCAATCCTCGGGCTGATGTCAAAGAATTTTAAAGAACAAGCGGACATGACGTCTCGTAGCAATGTTATCATCTGATGAACGCAGTACTCCCACGTTACGGAAAAAAAAAGACCGATTACGCAGTGGCATGCGGAAAGAGGGGGGGGGGGGGGAGGGCGAGGGTCCCCCAAAATCCATTTCAGGGGGCATCCAATCGAAGAGTGAAATTAAAATTTAGATTTTTGAAATTTGAAATTATCGCTTCTTACTTCTTTGTACAAGCTGCGGTACAGCCCCACAAGCTGGTGTGAATGTGGATCCGTGTTTTCATAAGCGAGACCAGACTAGAGAGTCTGTTAAATACTGTGTGTTTTCTGACGGGATATCTTATTTGGGGCACCGAACTTAATTATGATATGTGGCTGATTTATATTTAATTTGAATAAAAAGTTTATTTCATTTGTTTTACATATTTAGAATGTCTTCCTTTCTTACATTTCTCAGTACCAGGTCCTACACTTGAGTCTTGGCGCGTACAATCAAGGAGTTGGCCAAAGGCATCACCAAACCTCTACAGGCCACTGCGATTACGCCAAGACGGGTGAAATTCATTTATTAACGCCATTTTATAGACTGAAATGTGGTCGATCTTTCTATCTGATTGGTAATTTTGTACGACTGATCGATCTTTCTATCTGATTGGTAATTTTATACGACTGTAGCATCTGCGGGCTACCCCTTGCCCTCCCCCGGTTTTGTTGTTGTGCTGGTGGCTGAGCATGTGTCCACTACTTTTTTCATTTTATTGTTGACAACCGCCAGAGTGTACTGTACTCCGTGACCTGACCTTCTTTTCTAGTGAGTAGTTTTTTTCCTCGCTCGCTTGTTGTCAGGTGTTTTGACTCGTTCAGTAAATATTAGTATGTTCCCGAATATTCGATAACGTTGTGGATACGAATGTTTACGCCAGATTTGGCCTTGAGTGATGTAACCTAATGACGTATTGATGCGTGATTGGTTAGTTTGTGCGAGGGCAAAGGTAAGGTTTATTTCGGGAACTTTCTGTAGGAATGTTTATATATATAGACCTGTGTGAGTGGTTGGTCGGTGAGTAAGTGAGTTTCCTTTTGTGTGGCGTAGATATTTAGTTTCGCTGGTGTCTTCCTGGTAATTTATTGTTCACTATACAGTTATTAAACTTTAGTATTATTTAATCTATCGTCGGATCTCGTGTTTATTTATTTTTCAGCTGTAATAGTTTCCCCCTACTATAACGTGCTAGAACAACCTCAGCTGTTACAACGACTAATAGTCTCTTTTGATCATCATCAAATGGAAACTGAACAAAAAATAGAAAATGACCATTGAGTTGTAGAGCCAAGTTCACCGCAGCTAATAATTTGATGTCGGTGCCAGTATTCGGCCTTTCCAGCAATTACTTCACAAACTTCGATTTCTCCAGTTACAACTCGTGGGTGCTGAAGAAATTCCCTAAAATAGCCCGTACCTTCTGCGATGGGGATTAAGTTGCACTGTCCTTCGATACTTTTAAGGCATTTTCACATTGGATCCTGTATTGTCAACCAGATTTAAATGTTCTTATTAAATAATATCATATGTATATATTTCTTTAGAAAATGCTCCTAGAGAGAATGATGTTGTAAAGTAACATTATTATGAGCTGGCCACAGAGATTTTGTCACGATTGGCCATCGCAAGAGATATAGCATAGTAAAAGTGAACTCACTATGTTTATAAACATTAGTCCAACTAAAGAGCGTAAATATGTAATGGTAAAGTATGTTTATAAGATCTACATGTACACTTCAGAGATTTTTACCACAACAGTGTCCTTGTGAACGTACTGGAGTGTCAAGTCGATTCAACTTGATTTCTTTCTGGCACACAGCTTCTTATCTGATACTTTCTTCTTCTTCTTCTTCTGCGTTCTTCGTGTCAGACTATTTATATCAGGAGGCCGGTAGCCTTTATGAAGGATGCTGTGCTCCTGAGTTCCTGTGCTGTCCCATATAACTTGGTGTGTAGTGTCGCACCTCGGGGCCAGCTGTTTTCCCTCTGTTGTCTATATAGGGGGCATTGTTGGAGGACATGTTCTGCATTCTCTGGGCAGTTTCCACATGGGCATGTCTCAGTTTCTCCAACCCTGAATTTTTTGTAAAGGTGCTGCCGGAGTCTGTTGTGTCCAGTTCTCAGCCTAAAAATGATAGTTTGCTCCTTTCTGCTGAGCAAGTGTATCGCATCGTCTGTTACATGGCTTGGGGTGACTTTGTTTCCACTTGGATTTCAAGGCTGCCTTAATGTGGCTTTTGGCTTCTGAGACTGTTATGTTTTCACTGACTTGGGGGAAGTTTGCTCCATTTTTTGCCAGTGTCTGCCTTATCATTTCCGATGATGTTACAGTGGCCGGGGATCCACTGGAGAACCACGTTGCTTGCTGTGTGGCATAACTGTACTGAGACAGCGGTGAGTTTGTTTGGATGATAATCATGTGAACTTTGAAGGGCCTGCAGGACTGACCTAGCATCTGTGACAATAACTATTTTTTTGTTGTATATGTCTCGGTTTTGTAAGTTTAGCGCAGCTTCTAGTATGGCTTCTGTTTCTGCTCTGTAGTTGGTAGAATATTTCCCTGTGGGTACTGATAGTTCTGATTCTTCCCCGTTAGTCCATTGGATATATACACCACCTCCTCCATCTCTTACGGCTTCTTGTGCTGACCCGTCCGTGAATACCCGGATCCAGCTGTTTTGTGGATAGGAGCTGTCCAGCATTTCCTCTGTGAGTGATTGCAGCTCTGCCGTGGACTGATTGGTCTTGGAGGTGATGCCGTAAATGGTGTCTTTGATTAGGGGAAAGTGTTGTCTTTCCCATGGAGGGCAGCAGTCAACCTCTGTAAGGTCCCCCTCTTCATCTATGGGTGGGATTTTAAGGTTGTTTAACTGTTGTCTAGCTGATTTTATAAAGCTGGTTCTCTTTAGTCTGCTTTTTATTGGTTTCTTTACTCTATCATTCATAGGGCGATTTCGAAGGTTTTGAAACTTTGTTAGCTGTGAGGTTATTTTCCATTTTTTCTGTCCTCCAGTGGTTGTAAACCAGTGATGCTCTCCATCTCTACAATAGGTGTGGATTTCATTCCCCCGGTGATAATTTGAAGGTTCTGGTTTTGGATGCGTTCCACTCTCTGGAAATTGCTCTTTGCTGCTGCTCCCCATGCTGAGATACCATACTCCAGAACCGGACGTATGTATCCGGTGTAGGTTTTCTTGAGTATGTTTTGTGCTGCACCCCAGTCTAAGCATGCCAACTTTTTAAGGAGCGTAATCCGCTGCATTGCTTTAGTTTGGGTCTTTTCCAGATGGGCTTTCCATGTCAGTCGTTGGTCAAATGTGACTCCGAGGTATGAGGGTGTGTCATCTTTGATGAGAAGCTCGTTGTTGATTTTGAGTTTAGGTGCCTGCATTCTGGTGGAGAGACTAAAGACTGTGTAAGTTGTTTTCTTGGCATTCAGCTTCATGTTCCATGTTGTTGTCCACTGTTGTAGGTTGTTTAGGGTAGACTGAAGACGCATCTGAGCTGTGCCAAGGCTTGTCTCCGAACAGAGTAGTGCCAGATAATCAGCATACATTACCGCTTTCACTCTTGGAGTTAGAATTTCTTTTATGTCATTCATGAAGAGGTTGAAGAGTGTGGGGGAATCACTCCTCCCTGAGGGACTCCATGTTTCAGTTGTGCAGTGCTACTTTGTTTCCCTTGTAACCTTACTTTTGCTCTCCTATCGGTGATGTATTGTTTTATCCACTGGTACATCCGGTTGGACACTTTCGCTTTCAGGAGTTTAAGAAGGAGACCATTCTTCAATACGCGGTCGAAGGCTTTCTCCACGTCTACCCATACTGCGATGGTCACTTTCTTTTCCTGGAAACCGTCTTCTACGACTTGTGATATGTAGGTTATCTGGTCCTCTGTTGATCTACATTTTCTGAAACCGGCTTGTTCGTCCATGATGAGCCTTTCCTTCTCGATAAACCAGGTTAGTCTGCTGTTTATGATCCTCTCCATTAACTTACACAGGCAGCTTGGAAGGCTGATTGGGCGGTAGCTATCCACTCTATTTCTTGGCTTGCCTGGCTTGTGAATTGGGATGAGTGTGGCTTTTTTCCAGGTTCCAGGAATCCTGCCATATTTCCAACTGGAGTTGAAGAGGGCCAGCAGTTTCTTCTTAGCATTCTGTCCAAGGTGAATTAACATATCATTTGTTACTTAGTCTGGACCGGGGGCTTGTTTTTGTTTCAGTCTCTGGAGGGCAGTGTTCAGTTCCTCCATGGTGAGTGAGCTGGTCATTGTGTTCTCCTCTGGCTGTTCTGGTTGGTTGTCTTCCAAGTCCTGTATGTTTGCTTGTACTTCCTGTTCTTTATCATCGTCTACATCTGCGTTGCCAACAGAAAGGAACTGTTTCAAGAGTTCTTGTGCAGCTGCCTTTCCAGACAGGAGGTTGCCTTCTTTTTCAATAGTTATCGGGGCATATCTGTTGGGTTCTTTGTTGAGGGACTTGGTTAGCTTCCATAGTTTGGACCCATCCTTCTCAAAGTTCAGACTCTCTGTTTTTTCATGCCAACTGTTTCTTATTTCAGCCAGCGTATTCCTTCTTAGTTTTGCTGTGAGTGCTGAGTTTGATGTTGTTCTCTATTGAAGGATCATTTTCTGCTGTATCTCTTGCTTGGCTGACTTGGTTGTGCAGATCTTGTAGTTCTTCTGACCAGTATGGAATGTATTCTTTCCTTGCGCCTCTTGGTATTGTTTCCTTTGCTGCTCTGTAGATGGCTTCTGTGAATAGCTGACTTGATGTTTTGATCTTGCTTGACTTGCAGTTGATGGATGCGGTGTACTGGTTTGTTAAGCTGGCAAATTTCTCCCAATCTGCCCGTTTGTAGTTCCATCTCGGGGCTGTATTACTGTCTCCTGGGGGGGATGCTATCATTTACAGTGATCAAGATTGGTCTATGATCACTTCCCGCCAATTGATTTTGGATTTCTCTTGTTGAGCATGGGTGCAAATCACTGGTCGTAAAGGCTAGATCAGGGGTTGTGGTGGTAAGCCATCTTCTTGAATAGAAGGAGTCAGGATCCTCCGGGGTATTTACAAGTTGAAGGTTGCAATCAGCCTGCCAGTCCTCAACGTATTCACCTCTGGGATCTAGGTGGTTGTAGCCCCAACTCTGAGAATGGCTATTGAAGTCTCCGACTATAACACAGTTGAGTTCTGGCACCTGATTGTTATAAAGGGATCTGATACTTTTAGGGTGGAGATTAGAAAGCAATTCTCCTTATTTTTTAATCTATACGTAAAAAAAAATAAAAAAATGCGATACTTTCACAAGGTAATTATTTATTAATTTAAGTACTCCATGCTACTAAGTTTGGGTACATGATTAGGGAAACGGCTCCTTTGGATGTCTCTGGAATCACACAACTGGAGAATGGAGAAAGAATACTTGCAGATAAGAGTGCGCTTCTCATAAGTAGTGAGACGATAAAAACACTGAAAAGTTTGCCATCTTATTAATGCCGTTTGCTGAACTCCAAACGGCATTCGACCTGTTTTGTCACCAATGTGAAAACGCCCTAATTACTGTCCCGCCCGAAATGTCATGCGTGAAACGAACTAGCTGAGAGGACAGTGATAAGAGGAAGAAAGAGGACAAGGAGGCAAAAGCCCGCATCCTCAGCTGCTGGAAGGAGATATTGAATCTCATCCCTGTTGCATGAGCGACAACAGACTCAGTGCAATAACTTCAGTGTGAAGATTACCGCTCAGCCCACTGCTTTCTGGCGCAGTATTTTTTCTTTTAATATAAGACTTTGTCTTCGTTTCTTAATTTTTTTTTTCAAATCCTTTTTTTTAATTTTCGTGACCCTTCTAACAACTCTGGTACAACAGCCCCGATCTATACAGCGTGTCAAATATTACAGTGTTAACATGACTTTGTTGTTGCGAATGATTATATTCAACAATTTTAGGAATCTAATGACAACTTGTTTGTTTGATTGTTTGTTTTTTTTTATAGAAAAACACACAACAAAAACAAACATAAATACATATCAGAGTCAGAAAATAACAATAAAAATCTCAAACCTTCCACAACACTCCCATAACCACCCTGTCCACAGCTTCACGGATATCTGACCCTCTCCATGCTATTCTAATGTCTCTTACCCCATATCCTAAAAATAACTCAGACTCTGGATCTAAATTGAGAAGGAAAAAAGAATACAGTAATTGTTGCAAACAGAGTTGTAGCACAGACAGACAGACAAACAAAGAAAGAAAGGAAGAGAGATGAAACAAATAAACAAAGAGAAACAGAGAGAAAGAAATAAAGAAAGAAAGACAGAAAGCCATCAAACACATATTCACACATGACATAATAATTCTAAAACCCCCACAGTGTCTCATTTCCACTCGCCAGTTCACCGTTGCGTGAAAGGGATGGCATTTCCGGCCAACTGGTCAGTTCTGGACAGTGACCAGCCCTCCAGCCCCCCTCCAGTGACAAGAGATATCAGGCTACTCTCACCAACAAAACACTGAGACCCAGGCTTAATTTGTGTCCCCCCCCCCCTTAATTCCCTCCCGTATCTGATTTCCTACCAAGACATCTTAATGGCTCGGGTAGACTGTGTTGAAAGCCCTGACCATGGGTAGATGCTGAAATAGACCTATACAAGACTTAGTGGGCTACGAGATGGCTTGCTTGATAGAGAAGATGAGTCAATGTATTCGGCTTGGGAAAGTCAGGACACGGTTATCTGTATTGATAAAATAGAACTTTACGACAACTACCCCACCGACCACCCCCCCCCCCAACCCCCAAAATTCCTCTGATAATAATGGTTGAATAATCTTCAAATGACACACATTTCTTACTGATGGTCACTTTTAAATTAGCTTTATATTCATCTAGGTATTAGAAAAATTTTGTAAAAGGCAATTTTTCAAATTAATCTTTATATTTCTACTGTTTCCGATCGACCAAGCCTGGCACAGATATCCAAACACAAATGCTTTGTTCAGAAGAAAATAACACAGACACCAACTGCACAGTCCTGCAGTGATATCGTTCTGGGAGTTTGATGTTTGCGTGCAAAAAAAAAAAAAAGACCAATACTTCGTATATGTACAAAGCGTGGAAGATAGTGTAGAGTTTAAGGCCCATAGTGCATCCAGTCTGTTTTGCCTTGATTTTGTAAACAATGGAGCTAAACGGGAGTTCGCACACTAGTGAGATTAAAAACAGATCTGGTTCAAAGTAAGTTCGAGTCAAAACGACGAAAACCAGACTTGATTTAGTGCGTTACTGTACAAGACTAACACATATAAAAAAATATATAATAATAAAATACAGAATCAACGAGACCTTTTCAGCTGCACGCAGATAACAAAATAAACTTGCTAAGCATTTCTAGGTCTGCAATGACGCACCAAGTCATGCCGGTATTCATTCACGTAGGCAAATTTCATGGGATCACCGAGGTCACTAAACCTATGGTCATGCCCCTAATTACGAGTATGCCTTTCCAACAGATGCTTGTCAATTACGTCCCTACGCTCACGAACAAAAAATCAGTTGCCTTTACCGTATCTCGAGGCTGAAGACAAAGGCTGCTCGAACTGCGCCTAAACACCAGTCATAAAAAGCAGATAACCATTGCTTTGCTCTCTCCCTCCGCCTCCTTCCAAAACTTTTTTTTACTTCCAAAGATACTTTCCGAACACTTTGTTATAGATTGTAAAACAGACAGGAGAGGTAATAAACACACATACACACGCACACACCCACACACATACACTCAAAAACAACATGTGCATGAAATAAAGATCAGGAAATTAAGGGGCGGTAATTACCCGAATATTTCTCTGATCATTGCCCAATAAAATCTGGGAGAGCTTTGGGCTTATCGTTCTTTGGTGTCTAACAGGTTCGTGTGATGCACGACAGAAGCTCCCACCTTCCTGATCTCATTCAATGCTCTCTGACACGGCGTTTAGAGGCCAAAAACACAAAGATCACGATATGGCACGTACTGTATTCTTTCTTTGTCTGAATTTTCTGGACTTAGTAGATACCGCAGTCTGTCTGTCTCTCTGTCTATTCTTCTATACATCTACTTACGACCCATCTTTATCTATCTATGTATCACTCAGCTGCAGTTTCCAAAAGAGCTCGAGACGAGAAGAATTATCTTTAATAATTACTACATTATACATTAAATCAACCAAATGATCATGAAAAGCCTTCAGTTATGCTCCAAAGAACAAATTCTCACAAAATCAGAATTATTTTTCCCCACAAGCAGAAATTGGGGCGGGGCCTAGAGAATTCAGGCTGATGAAGCATAGAGTCAAGTCTGTTTTGTGTGGGTTTCTAGTGTGAGATGTGGACAATGGAATAATCAGGACATCGCCCACTAGCGAGACCAAAACTTGCCTGTCTCGCTAGTTTTGAGGTGTCAAAACGGTCTTGAGTCAGCTGGCTGAAAGAGAGACTTCGCTCACTGAGACAAAGAATACGCAAAATAGACTTGACTCAGTGAGCCACTAACTTTAAATATCAAAACCACAGACGAATTCTGAGGTCGCAGCAAGGCTATAGACAAAGTGAAAATTTGGCAAAAAGAAAAAGTTGTATGTAGCAAAGCCTCGAGTAAGAAATAGATGTAATACCCGTTTCGTTGTATCGTTTGGGTATTATTTCTTACGCGAGGCTTTGCTACATACAACTTTTTCTTTTTGCCAAATTTTGACTTAACTTTAACATGTGTTGTTAATGTTGCTGTTTTGTCCCGTTGTATAAATTTTACTTACTGTTTTCAACTTAAATTTCGTTCTTATATTTTTTAAGTCCCCAGACCTGTAAAGTCTTTTGATTTCGCGACATTGATTCTTGCTGGTTCTATCCTCATTTTCCCCCAAAACTGGAGATATTTTATGTGTAGAAGAGGTATGACAAATGCACACTTTGACACTTGTTCGAAATACCTTGTGGCACTTAACAAGCTGTTTCACAGTTCGCATTGAGCCTAACTCCTTATCACAATACTCAAGACACAAATGTTTAACGTCGATTTTAATATAAGTCTAAAGTTTTCTCCATGTTAAAAAGTAGCAAAAATAGTGAAAAATAAGAAAAAAACAAAAAACAAAAAAACTAGTTTCCAGATCCCTTCATGAGAGACAAATAACAACGAGTTCATAATTATAATGTTCTAACAGAGCGAAAATAAATAAACCATCGTTAGCTTTTCGGTCACCATCGGCCAAATAATCTTCAAAAATAATTGAAAAAAACAAAAAATGCACCAAATGGGGAAATTTGGTACATGGTGCGTATTGTTATACAGTGAACTTTTGGAGGAACGTTTCAGGGGTAGGGTTCGTGTTAGGACTAGCTTTTTGGTCACAATAAACTTTTCATTGGTGACATGGTCACTAAACCTTTTGGGGAAAATTGGCCACAAGTTGAAAGCAAAATTCCTGCTGTGTATTTATCTAAATGACCCAAACAGCTACCAGACAGAAGTTTTAAATGAATAAATAAATATGAATAGGCCACTTAGTTATGATTACACATAATTCTGTATGTCACAAGCCGATCTCGGTGGATTTGTTATTCTAGCGAAAACACAATAACAGAAGTCAAGCATGAAAAAAAAAAAAAAGAAATACAGACGAAATGAGAAAAAGCAGATAATTAGCCAATGTAATTAATTCAATATAATTCCCTGCGAAAAGTTGCAAAGAAAACCTTCCATAGTCCACACAAGCTATATACCAAACTTCTGACTTTCGTACCGGTATCTATCTATCTGTCTGTGTGTTCGCCTGCCAGTCTGCCGGCACATCAGAATCTATGATCCACCCATATATCCTTCCATCCATCCGTCCGTCCGTCCGTCCGTCCATCCATCCATCCATTCACATCTATCTATCTGTCTGTCTATCTATCTGTCTATCTGTCTATCCATCTATCCATCTATCCATCTAGCCATCTATCCATCTATCTACATAACTATCTATCTATCTGTATAGCTGGCTATTTGTTATCGACCTTCCGTCCCCACGTCACGATAAGTTGCAGTCTGCAGTACACTTCACCACTCGATCTACCTCCCCTCCTTCCCCCATACCAAAATTAATCTCCATCCTCATCCTAACAAGCATCACCCTCAACCCTCATCATTATCATCGCCACCAACAGCAATCACAATACGCACTTGAAACCGCCGTAAATATTAAATCCCTCAAACGATTCTCTTCCGCCATTCGACCAACGACATGCTGGCTTGTCAATCACGCACTGAGTAGGCGGAGCTTCCACGCCAACAACAACTCGGACGGAAGACGAGGGCGAGAATGCTCCGTGCGCCGAGGGGAGGTTGTAAAATTTGTTGTTCAGCGCAGCTGGGCGCGTGTTATAAGCTTGTTTGTTGAGCTTTTATCCTCAACATGTTTGCTATCCATCTCCCATGTTTCGCTAGTCGGTGCTTGTAGTATCAACGTGTGGTTCTATTTTTCTCTGTTTCTTCTATCGTTTTCACGTCTTGTGGCGCTAGGAAGTCGAGCATTGCAGGAGAAACGGATGAGGTTATTCACATTTGCCACTGTGGAAATTAGTTTGATGCCAACAGTTCAGTTGTGAAGGTAAGTAATGAATATACTATATTGTGCATAACTGTTGAAAAATTTAGTGACCTTTGACGAAAGATGTGGGGGGAAAAAAAAGAATTTAATTGATGTAGTCTAATTGACAATGCCACTTATTCAATTTCAAACTTTGAAAAAGAAGTTGATGCCAATACAAAGTCTTGCCTTAATTAACATTAGACTCTAGATCTAATTAAAAGATGGAGGTAAAAAAAAATAGTACGCTTTTAAGATCACCTTCTGAAATTATGATATCTAACATGGCAAGAGTGAAAGTGAAATTTGTATTCATTGAGTAAATCACCGCTCCCTTTATTTGCAGTTTAGCAACCACAACAACAAGAAATCTGACATTTTCAGAAAGTAAAGTTTGTTTGCTTTTTGCGTTCTGCGAGGATAACTGACTACCGTCGCAATTACTTTACATAAATTTATCTTGGAATGAGGAAGTTTGACAGTATAGACACGGACACAATATAAGAGCGGGAATTATGCTTTAAAAATTATTGTTTCCACAGACTGGAAAAATGTTAAGCATACCAAAATCTTATCACATTAGCATAGTATTATAATGTATAAGAATACGTTATATTTGGAAGCATGTGTGTAGTATTTAGCTTCCACTTTCCGGGTAACACTAAAGAGGTCTACTTGGAATCTGTAGTCACAGGTTTCTGTTATGCTAATTGCAACACTTCTAATGCTTGCGGCAGAAAATAACACCTAACAAATAATTCCAACATGTTAACCCAGCAAATGTCTTTCCAAGTACATGTACCAATTTAGAACCATTGCATTTCTGTAGCTGACTTTCATCCACAAAGCCAAAATGGTCGGTGTTGAAGATCCAAACATAATATAGATCAATATTATGTGCTAAGTTCACACCGTAGTGAAAAAATTAAATGTTTTTTTTTGTTTTTTTTTGTTGAGGTTGTTCTTGTTGTTGTTGTTGTTTTGTGGTTTCTAGATCTAGATCAAATAAGTTGCTCAAATGTCATTTTCATCTTTTAAGTTTTTTCTTCTGCTTCAACATTTTGAAGACTTAAGTAGTAAGCCCATTTTGATATCGACTTCCTGAAGGGTTTCAAGTCTCTCATTAGGTCAGATCCACACTTTGTACGTCTTGGATTTTCGACCCCTCAAAGATGTGGAAACCGTAGGATCCTCCGCTGACGCTAAATAATTACTAGACAAGACGTTTCACCCTCGACCCTACCAGTCTCTGCAAAAAAATGTCGGACGCAAAGTGAAATGCGAAAAGAAAGAGAACGCTTTTTTGCTCTGTTTCTAAACCTAAACTTTCCCAAATTAGACCCCGCCCCCTACTCGTGTCAGTTTCAAAACTGTCCAGACTGTCACTTTCTGTCTCACTTGAAAATTTCATTGTCACAGTATCTGAGACATTTTCACTCATTACTATAACAGAATGACCAAGAAATTCCTTTGGCAAAAAGAAATGAAAACTATTTATTCACAAATATTAATAAATGAAAAGTCCAAGTTTAAGAGGACATCAATTTTCTCTTTTCTTAAAAATAAATGTTAAAAGGAATTATTATGATCATCTTTAGGGATATATCATTCCAATTAACATTGCGAGCTAGAAAGATAAAGAAAATCTATTCTTTATAATCGAACACATCAAGAAATTAATTAACTCTTCTTCGGCGTCCCCATTGTTAATAATTATTATGAATTATTTCCTATGTATTGTTCAGCTGTTGCCTTTGTGACTGTCCGAGTGTTGTGTAAATTGCACCCGGCGATAGGAACCCTTGTCATTATTGATTCTGAGATCTAAAATAGTGGCGATGAACTTATGCCGGATGAGAGGGAAAGAGACTTGTAACTGTATTACTGCCTCCTGTCATGTTCAAATGAACTTATTTCGAGTAAATACCATCTATGTCAAATATAACACAGGACGAGTGGGTGGATGAATAATAATATGAAGTGCAACAAAAAAAAAAAAAAAAAGACAATTAATACCCCAGACAAATCAATATATGCCTTCATTGAACGCATATCTTTATAAATATTTATTGCTAGATCAGTGGTAAACTGTATCTCTTTAATGTTGTTTTCAATTTGCATGGTCATATTTTTATTAAGTTGTTATTGTCATTATTTTCATTATTATTATCATTATTATTTTTATACTTTGTCATCATCATCGATAGAAATAAAGAGAAAAATCAGGAGAGAGGATGAAATTATAAGGATGGGACGAAAGTAATTTTGTTAAAATCATCGTAATGATGAAAGTAGAATAGATTATCTCTGAAAAGTGTACATTTGGCAGTAATCAATGTTTGTAATCAACTCTCCATACCCCCAAAAACAAACTTGAGTAGGCGAACAATTGATTGGACATTAAAAAAAAAAACGTGTCTGTTAACGACGAGCTTGTTCCATCATACTTCCTTGTATTCATTAACCATGTACCAAAGTATAGGCCTAAACAAACATTTTTTTTTTTTAAATCTGTGACAAAAGGGGCCAGTCTTTCTTTCCCCCTTAAATTTGGGGGCAGCTGCCCATAGTGTTCATTTTGCATGGGGAGTCGGTGGAAAAAGTTAATCTGAAACAGTAATTTTAGAGAAATAAAAAAGTGGGAAAAAAGAGAAAAAAAAAAGGTAAATTGAGGGGGTTGGGATTAGAAGGGATCTAAGTGCCACTTTTGGGGAAAAAAAGCAAAAAACATTTCGGTATAAACCAATCGAATTTAATTAAACGTTTGCATTACTGGCATCAACTCCTCGAGTAAATCATTAAGATATTCAATTCCATTAGTTTAATACTGAAATGATGTTGTTTGCTTTTTCCGCAAAAGCAGTCGGCACTTAGATCCTTTCTAATTCTAACCCTCTCATTTCAAAGTGTGTTGTGTAGTATCGAAGTATCGCTATTACTGCATTATGTTCTGGCTGCATGCTCGTGAACGTATCGCGTAATCAATAAAAATTCCTCTACATCGTGACAAGTGTAGACAAAAAGGTAAAAAAAAAAAAATGAAGGGGGGGGGGGGGGGGGGAGAGATACAGTGATTTGTTCAAGACAAGAAATTTAATCACCTTGTAGTGTATACAAGACGATGTGGAAACGTGGCATCTGTAAATGAACACACGTGCCCTCGCCCAGAAACGCAAGTTAGTTTTGACACTCGTAGATCTAATGAATCCCATTTTCCCTCACCGTTCTATTATGCAATTTGCTAAACATTTTCCAAAGGAACGCGGCACTTTGTGTGTTTCTTCAATTACTATTAGTTTTTGTTGTTGTTGCTTTTTGCTTATTTTCATGTCTGTTTTCCTACAAATAAATATATCAGCAGCTGGTACGTGTCTAGATGAAAAGATGAACGAACAACGTATCTTGATTGAACATGTAGTTCGTTAGTTAGTTAGTTAGGTACGGGCAAAAATGCAACGTCTCTTTATCACTGTTGACAGCAAACATGCAATCTTCACCATCCACAACACCTTTTTAGAAAGCATTGTAGCTGCAACACCCGCTGTGTTTGTTCTATGAGAAGTAATGGAATTTGTTCGGGTTGAAACAGTTTTGTTCACACACTGATAGAAATAGGCTTACGTTTCCTCTGATTATCGCCAAGAAAATAAGAAATGAATGGAGACAAAATATAGCCATCTTTCCTCCTACACAGGTGCAGTTTTCTGTTGAAATGTGGAAAGGAACGAAGAAATAGAAAATGGGATGACGACGAAGGAGTAGGGGGAAGAAAAGGAGGATGGAGAGAATGAAAAGGAGGAGAAGAAGAAGAACAAGAAGATGAATGAGAAGAAGAAGAAGAAGAAGAACAATAACAAGAAAGGTCAGAAAAGTTGCATCTCGTCACTACTCTAACGATAATGGCATAAATCAGACTTACGCCAAAAGGCAGTTGGCGGTTCACTGCATTCCTGCGCATCGGCTGTCAGATAATACTATAGAAAAAGGAACGCGCCAGTAGGAAAATATAATAATCCCATAGAACCAGAATGCTATAAGTCATCAAAATTTAATGACAGGAAAACAAAGAGTTTTTTCATAATGTCTCAAAGGTGTGAAAAATGACTTCTGTCTTTAGCATGGAGCAGTGATAACTTTGTAAAGTTTTGTGAGCAACCGAATGAACAAGGAAACTACACCGTTACAATAAATTCTAAAAAGACCATAAGTTCAAAATGTAAACAACTTAACTCATCAAACATCCAATTAACGCTTTACCAGGATGTTAAAATAAGCTCTCCGTACCCCGCATTTTCTCATGCTCAGCACAATTTTGGGCACTTCATTTTGTTTCTTGTGTCAGTTACACATGGAATGAAGAACGTTTAAAATACAAAATACACCGGGGGGGGGGGGGGGTGTCAGATTTCAACCCCCAAAACTGAACAAAATATCACCCTAATGTAGCATAGAAATGCCAACATTCGGGGGAATTCTCATCATTCTAATAGTTTAAAAACCGGTCCGATACTGGAAGGGTAAGATGACATAGGTCATGAATGTCACTGTTCACTGAAAACGTTCTGTAGGCAGTATACTAGTATTATAGCCATGACTATCAGACAGCACATAGTCAGTCCTCGCTTGCATTTTCTGAAAAAAACAAAAAAACAAGAAAAACCTCTTATTATTAAGAGAAAATTAAAGTATCTCTTCTCTGGTGACTTCAGAACGGAAGAGCATCTTGAATATAGATACAGAATCCCATTAAAACGCCGATGGCACAGACAATGCGCGTTCTGTATTTCATAGAGATGAACACTTTACAACTTCTTTTCTTTAGCGGGGAAATTACTTTCTAGTTTCCGTGAGGGAAATGACAAAGTAATAGATTGCTAGGCAGATACTTTCAATTCATTTCTCGGAGAAAAAAAAAAGAGGTGTGAATGAAAGATACCACTAATTCTGTTTAATGCATTCCCTCGTTTCTCCGTACACAGAATAGCTATATCACTTAACTATCGTGTTGAGCGCATGCAGATTTGCTAAGACAGATAGGTGTATCAGTTATCGTGTGGCACTCATAGCTGTAGACTCAGGGCGGGTGCCAAAGTCTTGGCTTGAAAGCAAACTTAATCAGCGTGTGTTGTATAGGTGAGTAATCATTCACACCTCGGCTGTAAAGATGTTGTTTCATTGTCTGTTGTCCTTGTATTATCGTTTCCTGGAATTTCAAATCTTCCTTTCATTATTATTATTATCATCACCATTATTATTTTATTATTATTAGCAGTGGTATTATTATTATTATGATTATCAGTGGATATTGGTATTAAATTCCTCAAAATATGGCAAAAAGAAAACGTTGTGTGTGGCAAAGCCTTGTGCAAGAAATAATACACAGCACAATAAAGCACAAAGGAAGAGGGAAGACAGATCAAGCTTTCGGTATAGTTTGTGTTTTATTTTATCGTTTCTGTATTATTTCTCAGGCGAGGCTTTGCTACATACGACTTTTTCTTTTGGCCACATTTTGACTATGCTTCAAGCCTTGCTGAAGCCCCCACCAATGTCCTGTGGCTTTTTTAATATTTTGTCAACCACATAAATTCGTGTGTCGAGAGATACCGTAAGATAACTACAAAACTAAGACAAAAAGAAACGAAAAGAAAAGAATTAGAATATAGACTGGAGAGAAGACAAATTTAAAAAAAATATATAAAAAAATAGAATGAAAAAAAAAGGGGGGAGGGGGGGGGGAGAGCTTCCGTACTCCAGAAAACAGTGAAGTGAGTACAGGATAAAACAATAATTACTTAAAGTTATCTATCTATCGAACTGCAAAACTCCACACACCTGACCGGAGCTTATGTTTTTGCACGGAAACATTACAATATAAGACAACATGCGACCACGCAGAGTTTTCGGTATACTAAGCTCCTTAATAATTATAGATAAATTAAATAGTAATCAATATACATGTACCACATTATGATTTGTAACGCTAGAAATAAACTACTCATTAAATTATCAAATCACGGATCCTCACACAAAGTAGCAATAAAACTTACAATGTTACGGAGCTTAACATAGACTTTGATTATTCATAAAAACTACAGACCGGAAAATATAAAGAAATAAACTGTCAATAAAAATACAGTGAACGTTGCGTTAGATCGAAAACTGTTATTTAGACCCATTCACTACCATTAAAGATAAAAGGGCGAGGATTACAAATGATCAAAGTGCCATTTGATTGTTTTGGAGTAAAAAGGAAAAAAACGTCATTTCGGTACAAATCAATCCAATTTAATATTTTAATGCTCTACTCGAAGAGTTGGTGTTAGTATTGCAAATGTTCATTAAATTCAATTGGTTTATACTGAAAATGATGCTTATAGCTTCTTTTTTTTTCTCAAAAGCAGTCAGATGGCATTTAGATCCCTTGTAATCCTCACCCCCTCAAATAATAATGATAAACAAAATTAAATATAACAAACAATGGAGTGGAGGAACAAGTACGTCACCAGCATGATCACCGGTGTAGATACTGAAATTGCTGTGAACATCTCTGAGAGCTGCATATCTTTTATCTTCTCCTAGAGAACTCGCTGTCATTCTTTCTACAGCATGTTTAATTATTATGTTTACCTATCTATCGTTTTTCAGGTAATGTGTGCCAATCTTCTCCGAGGACATTCCGCAGCTAATCATCCACCCAACGGTTTTTTTTCCGAATTCCACCCCCTCTTCTTATTTTTCTTTATCATGTTTCCTATGCCAGAATATTCTATCTTTCAACAGAATCATGAGTGGATGTTGGATATACTCAACATTTGACAGAATTTTGACTGAATTTGATCTTTATTTCTTTTTATTTGCCTGTCGTAATCATTGTTCAGCGACACTAAAGCTACACCACATTAGCTCCTTTATTGGAGAATTAATCCTCTTTTTTTTTTCTTCTCTAAATTGTTTTTTAAAATCATTATTTATAAGTATTTTTGTTTGCAATTTTACTGAAAATCAGTTGTACAATGTGTACTTTTCCCTCACCCCGATCAGTGTAAATGTCTAGAGCAGCTATCCTCCTAAATTAACAAAGGCCTACAATCCTTTCCCTCACCCCCTCCCAAAATTCGTTGTTTAAACAGTGTAATTGTACTGGAACTGATGCTCACATAATATTGGACTCTTTCTATTGCGTGCAGGAAGGGCAAAAATAATATTATTACATAATAGACATCCACAACGCACACACCCACTGCATAAAGTTAATTTCTTCGTTCTCTCTCTCTTCAGTGTTCGATATTGGACCCTGGTCAATCATTCCAAGGACTGAAATCCCTCGGAAGGTTCTTTAGGCTACACTTTAAGACAGTTTCCTCGGTAAAGTATGAAAAGATGGAAAGCCTGTGTTTTTTAAAGGCCATTAACAACCTTGCCTTACCGAGCACAAGTGTTCCAATTTTAAAGAGAATGTCATACTCGGTAGATCATTACATTATGGATGCTGCGAAACAACAGACTTCATCCCGGAAGAGATCAGGTTCGCTTGAAGTGACAGACAATGGACTCGGGCATTTAACGCCTCTAAAACAGAAGAAGTTGAGCGACGCCGAGGGTTCCGGACATGTGAATGCGCTGGAAGGCTGTCGTTCACCGAAATGCCCAACCGTTGAATACATGAGCATGACCAAAGATCCCTGTTCAGATAGAGCAGCCACCAAGACCTCCGAAACTCACACTGTTAAATCAGAATTTCTAGATACATCCACTGATGCCGATACAGACAAGCAGGGGAAAGTTGTCCTAGAAAGTTCTACGCTTGGAAACATCAGAGCGTCCTCTGTAGAATTGTGTCCAACAAGCTCACATGAGTCACCTGTGCGAAGTCTGAGTGCCCCAGGTCTAGAAAACCAGTCAATGATTCATGGTACTGTGACGTCATCTAACGATGTCCAGGCGGATAATGAACAGGAGGTAAAATGTATTCTTGATGACAGCAAAGACAGAATCGCCCACGAGGAAGTCGGCCGGTGTCACTCTTTGCCATGTGGCATGACACCCGAGAGCAATTATGACGACACAATGCTGCCTTCTGTATGTGGAAAGCAGGAACCCGTGTCTACAGAACAGTCTAGAATTTGTTCACCCACGCATGAAAATGACACAGAGCAAGACTATGATTCAATTCATGACGATGTAATGACTTGTGAATCTACTCAAAATGAAAACAGTGATTCTTGTCCTCCAACTCCGTCTTCATGCTATGTGGATATCGAGGCTGACGATGACACACCTCTCAGTTCACCGTTAAATCTCACAACAACTTCCAGTGAAAAGCACACAAACTCAGACATAAACAGCCATTCCAAAAACGATGAAAAAAGGGACACTAAAAGAGCGATGACGAATACATTGTCAACTGAAGATACCAGGCTCAAAAACTTTCATAATGACAATAATATTGTGTCCAAGGTAAAAGAAGACGTGACCAAAAACATTTCTTTCAAAGAATCTTCTTCAGAAAAATCTAAAGATAAGAAAATTAAGTTTTCTATCGATGCAATTCTCAGACCAGACTTTGGCGCTGTGAATGTCTGCCATCAGACAGAGCCATCATTCCACCACACCAGCTGTCAGACAGCGCCGAGCACTCCCAGAAATTCCATCAGATCTTCACATTCAGCCTTCACCGCCGTTGACCTCAGCACACGGTCAAGGTCAGACTCACTGTCATCGCCGTCCTGTTCTTCCTCATCACCTTCCCCGCCGTTATCTTCAGCTTCATCGCCACGTCACAAACCAGAGCTGAATTCATCCACGATGTACGAAAAACATCATTCAGGACAAGAGAACTTCCTATTTCCTACACGATTCTTTCCAGATCCTAGCCGCGAATTAGAAAACTTTATAACAGCGGGGTTCCCCTTCATGGCACCATTTCCTGGAAATGGGTTGGCAAAATTTCCCTTTTTGTATACGTCCCAAATCAATCCCTATCACAAAATAAATGCCGAAAAGGAATTTCCAAAACAGCAAAAGACACCCGAATTGATCAAATCTAAAAGTGATCACAGCTTACAAAGTGATATTTCAAAGTTGTTCAGTCATTCGCTCTACCCATTGGTGAACGATCCACTGCAACGTCCAACAGACCCCAGCAAACTCTCTCGTGATTCAGGACGTCATTCTAAAAACGTCCATGACGTCGTGTCGCCTCAAGTCCCACGTCCTAATAAAATGTCGGCCATTTCCAGTGATGCTCCACCCCATCAGCCCAGATCCACCGTGGACGTCCCCAACAATAAAGTCACCCTGACGTCACACTCGAAAAAGTCCCTCCAGTACAATAATATCACGAGCCCTGTGAAAAATGAATCCAAGAACAGTAAATCCTCTGCGAGGCAAGAGAAGTTAAGTCCGTCCGAGAACAAATCTGAGGAACCCCCATCTAAGAGAGCAGACAAGAACGCCCTGTGGCCAGCCTGGGTCTTCTGCACTCGCTATTCCGACAGGCCATCGTCAGGTAAGGAATATCATTACAAGTATATTTGTCAATGTGTTTGGATGACGTTGATAGTATGAAATTTATAGTGAGGACGATGGCGATGGTAATACATAACTGTAATGGCTGCATGATATAGATCTTCTTTTTTTTTTTCTGTTTTCTTCTTAGATCTCTTCTTGCGTTTCTTCTTCTTCTTTTTCCTTTTCTTCCCCGTCTTTTCTTCTTCTTTTTTGGTCCCCTCCTCCTTTCTTTTTCCTTGGCGTACATTAACAAACAGCGGATGTTTTACTTTTTCTTTCTTTTTCCTTGGCGTACATTAACAAACAGCGGATGTTTTACTTTTTCTTTCTTTTTCCTTGGCGTACATTAACAAACAGCGGATGCTTTACTTTTTCTTTCTTTTTCCTTGGCGTACATTAACAAACAGCGGATGTTTTACTTTTTCTTTCTTTTTCCTTGGCGTACATTAACAAACAGCGGATGTTTTACTTTTTCTTTCTTTTTCCTTGGCGTACATTAACAAACAGCGGATGCTTTACTTTTTCTTTCTTTTTCCTTGGCGTACATTAACAAACAGCGGATGTTTTACTTTTTCTTTCTTTTTCCTTGGCGTACATTAACAAACAGCGGATGTTTTACTTTTTCTTTCTTTTTCCTTGGCGTACATTAACAAACAGCGGATGTTTTACTTTTTCTTTCTTTTTCCTTGGCGTACATTAACAAACAGCGGATGTTTTACTTTTTCTTTCTTATTTTTTTCTAAATTGCTTTTTAAAGGCAATATTTTTTAAAGTGACTACATGAGGTTCCCGGCATTATCCCGGGATAAACCTGTGAACCCACCGTCCTCTCTCTCTCTCTCTCTCTCTCTCTCTCTCTCTCTCTCTCTCTCTCTCTCTCTTTCTCTCTCTCTGTCTAGAAAGCTTCCCATAGTCTACAGTCTTACTACAGATTTCATCCGCACCAGTGCACTGCGCACTCATTTCTGGTAGGGAAATTGTGCGCACGGAATTGAACGTGTACTAAGATCGTTTCCGGTGTGGTGGACTTACTACAGGGAGCCAATACAAAAATCATTTTATTTTACATTATGACGACTTTTTATTTAAAAATACCCGAAATTAAATCAACACAATCGGTTGATACGAAAGCGACTGGGCTGGATTAGTTGACACTTAAGAAAATGAATTTTATAATTTTTGAAACTGTCATTTAGGCTGTAGCGTCGTGCAAAAAAAAAAAAAAGGACCAAAATTGCATCACAATGAATTACTCCTTAGTGGCTATAACATATATATTTTTTTATAATAATATGATGATGACTGCTTGATGATGATGTGGAAACAAATGATGTGAATGGAAGGACAAAACAGGGGGATGGTGAGCGAGGACTGTGAAACTCACACGAAACGAAACACTCTTCCATAATAGTCCCAGCCTACAGAACACTGTGCCTTGACGGGAGGGGTGGGTTGGAAACTGAGGCGTGAAATCAGTGACACCCATAATGCCTGCATGTAGCGCATTGAGACAAGGCTGTCGTGAATCTGTTTTGACTCAGAATACGAGGTCTCACTATCTGCCTCCTAACTCAAAATAATTTTGACACCCTCGAGCTGGCAAGACAGACTCATTCTGTCTCGACAATGCGGGGGATCACGTTGAACTCTCAATAGTTCACATGTCACGCTCAAACCAAGGCAAAAACAGACTTGATGCCAATGATAAGCAAACGAGTAAGTGGTCTTAGCCACAGAATCCGCTCCGTTATCTATACGGAATATATCGTATGAAAAAACTTTCTTTGCCTCTATTAGATCTATAGCAGTGAGGAGCAGAGCAGAACGGAGAGGCAGAGGTAGAGAGTGTTTCACGTTTTCAAACGTCATTTTCCGTAAAAAAACTGGCGGAGCGGATTCTGTGGGGAAAACCACTAAGTCAGCGAAAAGAACAGAGACAAAACAAAACAAAACAAAATATTGCATTAGGATAAATAATTCACATCGCATGGGACGAATCCATACAGTCGCAAGCTTGATGAGTCACTAACTTTTGGGACATCGCAAATTCAGTGACAAAAGCAACAAAGCCTTTTCTGAAGGAAGTTACTTTAAACAGTACGGTAATATCCCATGATGTACCAATCAAAATTCCACGCATTAAGTCCGACCGAGCCTTCCAGGATCAGCATTGAAACACCGCCTTCATGCTGTTGCAATGTGTTGGAACTACGCCTTTGGGATTTTTATACACCGAGTCCAGTGTCTCTCTTTATAAAGACCTCTCTTGGGACCCTTTTCCCTTGGGAATTGGGAAGGAGGGAAATGGAGGACGGGGGGGGGGGGGGGCAAAAGTCAACATTTTCTATCATTATATCGCGACCTTAGTTCTTTGTTCCAACTTCACTTTTTGCACAACTGAGAAATTCGACGTGAAACGTCGAGTTAGTTATTATTATGGTGAGGAGCTTGAATATAATTATCGGAACTCTGAAACAGCTCGATAAGTGCCACAACACATTACATA
Organism: Onchidella celtica; assembly: GCA_963931925.1. Classification (NCBI taxonomy): domain Eukaryota; kingdom Metazoa; phylum Mollusca; class Gastropoda; order Systellommatophora; family Onchidiidae; genus Onchidella; species Onchidella celtica. The sequence goes on from OZ007582.1 coordinate 10,118,143, forward strand.
TTTTTTAAACAAGTGTCAAAGTGTGCATTTTTTATACATTTTAATCTCCTACATAACTAAAAGACCTTCAGTTTTTCAGAAAATGGAGACAGAACAAACAAGAAATTATAAGGTCTCTTTATAAAGACCTCTCTTTCAATAAAACGGCGTTCATTCGCCCACAGACAAGAGATTTATTAACAAAGAGAAAAGAAAGGAAAAAAAGAGAGAGGAAAGAAAGAAAGAAAGAAAAAGAAAAGAAAGAAAGAAAGGAAAAAAAAAAAAAAGAAAAGAAGACAGAAGGAAAGAAAGGAAAACTCTACAATACAAAGAAAATGTAGGCGAAAATGACAAGACGCTACACACATGTTGATCACGTATCTGGGTACATTGACACGTGGGTACATTGACACGGTGCATGAAAGTGGTAGAAAATCCCCACGCATCCTATCACACGATCTTTCAGAACTGGATGGGAGAGATTGATCTATATGTAAATCCCACGATTACTGCAGTTCTTGAGAAAGTTAATGATCGTTGACAAGATTGTGTAGATTATTATGGGAGTGGATAGAGAGATGATGGGTGTTACGAGGTGGGTCCTCGAGTGTTACAATGGGGATTACTAACTTATGGAATTTAGGTGTTCGACTGCATTTTTAATAAATATCGAGAGGTTTTACTAATTACTCTGCCATACCATGCCACATACACTAATAACAATTTCGAGTAGGTTATATCAAGGACCTTGTAGGGCCACAAATTTATTACTTAAAATTCCTAACAATTTCGTCTATCTTTTACATATTAAAAAGACAACATCAGCAGCATCAAATGAAAATAGTATAATACATACTAGAAGTCTCCTCTAGGTTCTTAAAGATTAGAAAATCCATATCATTCTGACTCATTCACAATTTACTTAGTAATCATTTATCTTCAGAAATATGATCTGCCTACTATCTCACAAATAATATTCTTCTGTCTCAGACGACAATGTTAACTCAGTTAATTACTTATAAAGGATCAAACCGTCAAGACACACTGACGTAGTTAAAATAGATCTAGATCTGCTCTAGGATGGGCTGGCAATCCCCAGCCTCATCCAGACACATCAATTACAATTTACAAATGTGTATATCAGTCACTCTTTCTAGATCTTAATTGCAAGTAAAACTTTATGGTCTTGCATCCCTGTGGTAGCCCTTCTACTGGAAAATTAGGGTCAGATTCACATCATCTCGAATCATGGTGACAACACTTACGATTGGTTCCCTGAAACGATTTCAGGGAACTGGAGAAAATAGCTGTGGAATATTTCATTGTCTATCCAGGACATAGACATGACGTTAACAGTCTGTTGGTTCTCTCTGGCTGAACCTTTAGCCGACCACCCTCGTAGCTGGAAATTCTACATGGAAGTGAGGTAGCATAAACATGTCACCGCTTATCTTCTGCTGCAAATCCACGTGACTGCTCAAATTTGATTGGTGCATCCACTTCGAGCTCCGCTCGCAGCGCCAATAGATTCTATTAATAGTAACAGACAAAGTAACTCAACTATGTCAAAACCGTTCGCAAAGTCTCTACACCCTAAACGTTTTATGTACGAATTTATTCACTCCTTATTCGCCCCGTCTTTCCCTGTTAAAGTACACCCAAACCACGGGGTCGAAAACTGCATCGTCACTGTTAATTTATCCATTCGTTCTATCTTGCCCCACTTTCTTTCCATCTCTAAGAAAAGCATTACAAAAACAAACCGTCCACGGGAACAGTTCAAGGACGTTTGCACTGGCCAAAATCAATGATGGCATGAAATAAACAAAACCGTGACCCAGCACGGCAATTCAAATCCTAACCCTGACAATGGGGGAGAGAAAGCGCTACAAAGAGGATTTGTATGGTGTGTAATTCAGTATATCACTCTTTCTTTCTGTCATTCTTTCTTTCTTTCCTTCTTTCTTTCTTTTTTTTTTGTTTCTTCCTTTCTTTCTCTCTTTCTTTCATTCTTTCTTTGTTCCTTTCTTTTTCTTTCTTTCTTTCTTTCTTTCCTTTTCTTTCTTTCTTTCTTTTCTTTCTTTCTTTCTCTCTTTCTTTCATGCTTTCTTTCTTCCTTTCTTTCTTTCTTTCTTTCTGTCATTCTTTCTTTCTTTCCTGTTCTTTCTTTCTTTCTTTTCTTTCTTTTCTTTCTTTCTCTCTTTCTTTTATTCTTTCTTTCTTTCTTCCTTTCTTTTTCTTTCTTTCCTTCTGTCTTTCTTTCTTTTTTTCTTTCTTTTTGAGAAAAAAAAATCTTCATTTGAAGTTATGCGACAGACAAAGACAGAAAAGTATTACGAATTTTTATATTTTGTTTGATAGGAGGGGGTGGGGGTGGTGGCAAGGGCGACGCTGAGGTTTATCTAACTCAGTATATTATTTGTTTTGTTTATTTGAAACTTTCAGAAAAATCAAAGACAGAGGTATTAATGATTTTATAACCCACTGAATAGGAGATAGATAGAAGGCGAACATTTTTCACGGAGGTGGAGAACTCAGAGAGGAAGACAGAGAGAGATGAGAAAATTGATAGTAATGATAGAAAGAAGACAATTTACGCTGAATGACTTCATCCGCACACCTGACTGCTTTCTTACACAGCCAAGGCTTGACAAGATAATCTTGGAGATAATATAGATATCATGCTTTGGAAAAAATGCAAACTAGACTTCACATTCTGCGTACTGCATGGTTGGCGTTATTGAAATATCGCTCTGCGGCGTCTGGCATACCATAATTTCTACATGAAAAGACGGGATTTGCACTGCAGATAAAACGTAAAGAGTGGTTTATATAAAAGGAGACACGATAAGACGTTAAGAAAGGGCCGAGTGTTACGCACAGAAGACACCTGATAAAACGACGGACCCTCGCTGCGTAACATCAGCTGGTGTGGTCTCTTAATTAACACAGAGGGTATAAAAAGTTACATCTTGCGACTATTGTACACTGTCTGCGGTGTGAATCCTGATATCGACAGCCATTGTGATTATTCAAATGAAGCAATGGAGAGAGTAGGAATGAGGGCTGTTGATTTGCATGGCTCAACGAATCGTAAAGAAAAAATGATAATAATATTAAAAAAATGTTTCCCGCAATCTCAAACCATCGGCGCAAAACTAGAAAACTCTCTTCTTGGGTAATTTTTTTTATCCTCTGCATCTTCCTGTTCTTCACTGTAAATTCTGACACCGCATAGCCAGATTTGGTTTTCCTTGGCTGCTGAATTTTACCAAAAATGCTTCAGGATAATAGTTATGAAACCAAAGCCGCTGTAATCTCTGCCCCAGATTTTTTCATAAACTTTTTTTTTTCCCTTGGGATTTGGGAAGGAGGGACATGGAGGACGGGGGGGGGGGGGGGGGGCAAAAGTCAACATTTTCTATCAACATATCGCGACCTTAGTCCTTGTTTGTTCCAATTTCACTTTTTGCACAACTGAGAAATTCGACGTTAAACGACGTGTTAGTTATTATTATGGTGAGGAGCTTGAATATATCGGAACTGTGAAACAGCTCGATAAGTGCCACAACACATTACATATTTTTAAACAAGTGTCAAAGTGTGCATTTTTTTTATACATTTTGATCTTCTACACAAATAAAAAACCTTCAGTTTTTTTAGAAAATGGAGACAGAACAAACAAGAACTAAAGTTGCTATTCTCACGACATAACCAAGCAGTTGGACAAAATTATGAATCACTAACAACGAACACTCCCTCTACTTAAGCGCTTAGAGTAGTCAAAGTCTGGTCGCTGACGGGATGGAGCGCTATATAAATGCTGTGTATTATGACAGTATTATTATTTTCATTCTTACTCCTCAGTTTTCAAGTGACTTTGTTGACCCCGCCCTTCCTCAGAATCCTTCTTCCTGTAATTATGTAACATTATTATCTGTTCCCGAATGTGTGGCACGCAATTGCCAACTACCACTAAAGCATTATTTTAAGTGAATGTGTGGGTTTCATCCGAAGGAAGCACCATGCCTGGGATCCATGTAAGAACTATTTTCAGACGTGAATCCACAGGTCATCTCGTCCTTTCTGAAAGAAGCTAAGATGAACAACTTGATTTAAAGAGTTTTATACACATTTGCAAAACTCTTTTCAGATCTTTACGAAACAATTTTTGAGAATTTTACTGATGTAAATCAAACTGAGAGGGAACTATTTTAATTCCACTTGTGAAATTTAAATTGATGAAACTCTGAGTACCAAACGTAATTTTAAATTACCCAGGAAGACACAGAGAGGCTCAAATTGGCTGGTAAAGTGGTATCGTGCCGACGGGGAGTAAAACCCAAAATCAGACTCACAACTCTTTCTTTCGATTGCAGTCGCACAGAGAAAACTGTCTAAACTTAATTAGCTTGGTCATAGTGCCCTTCCATAATGAATGCCTACCTAAAGCGGTCACATTCATACTTGCCCACCAAACCCCTTAAACCGGCAAACCTGTCGAAAGCAGCCATTGAATAGTTAACTGGTTTAAACAAAATGATAGAACGGAAAACAGACAGACAAACACAGACAGACAGACAGACAGATAGATAGGCAGATAAACTGACAGACTGAGAGATAGATAGATAGATAGATAGATAGATAGATAGATAGATAGATAGATAGATAGATAGATAGATAGATAGATAGATAGATAGATAGATAGATAGATAGATAGATAGATAGATAGACGGATGGATGGATGGATGGATGGATGGATGGATGGATGGATGGATGGATGGATGGATGGATGGATGGATGGATAGATAGACATTGTCGTCGTCTTTGTTATTCTTTTAATGTTGTTGTCGTTGTTTTTTGTCGTGGCTATTTTGTTCTTTTTGTTGTAAACGTTAAAGCTCTATAGATCTAGAGCTGCCAGAGTTAAACAGAGAGATCACAAACAAAGGGACATTGTCAATACAATGCAAATAATACGGGGGTTTTGTGTGGGTTCTCATCTATAAACTGATCCTATGTTTCTTGACTGCTTTCTGGAATTTACAACTTTTTGGGGAACTAAAGATCAGACTCGCTCTTTTCGGTAACATTGTCTTGAAACAAGAGCTACGTATTGAGTTGAAAAAAAAAAAAATCGGCATTTCCTGTGATGTTCAACCACTTGAACTAATGCAATTTTAAAATCCGACAGTTCTGAAAATATGCAACAAGGCTATTTTGCGGTCCACAAACTTTAATTAGAGCTTATTAGTTCCTTTTTTTAATATGATTTATGGAAATGTGGTTTTCTCACACCGCGTAATAGATTTTTTATTCTCCTGTGAAAGAAAAAAATCGTTAGCTCTTTTCGGATTCTAAAATTAAAACGGAATTGAATTGACCCCCGAATCTGCTCGGAAATTTAGAACCGCTGTTGTAACTAAAAGTTGCCACCCTATAAGAAGATAAAACTAGCTTGTTGACCAGGGCTGTCAAGTATCTCTTGAAGGACTCGAGATGAAGACTTGAGAGCCGTGATTCATCTTCACAGATCATCTGCATTATTTTCTATCTTCGTTAGTGTAGGCTTATTCATTTATCATTACTGTTGTCACTACCATGTTTTTTCTCCATTTTGACATTTCCATGACTGAAGTCAAAACATGCCCCCCCCCCCCCCCAATGTGTATGTAGCAAAGCCTCTCCTAATACAGAAAAATACAGAAACGATAAAAACAATAAACGGCAAAGGAAAAAGAATCAAACTTTCGATCGACTAAAATCTTCTTCAGGAAAAAAAAAATTGTGACAGGATAGAAAATTGAGCAAATGTCCAAAAAATCGTAGAATGTTATACGTATTCAAATACTGGGTACTTAATTGCGAATTCCAGACTTGTATTTTCGGAAAGCAGCCAGTCCGTCAATGTACGGTGACCCGAAGCGAATGATGCTTTAGATTTGAGAATGGCATGGGTTCTTGAGGCCACGCAAGTAGAGAAATGGTTTCCATAATTTGGAAGACGTGATCTGTAATTTTTGGCCACTATGAAGTTCTGGCATTCAAAAGTATAATGACTTATGGTGGGAGTGGTCCAGGGTTTGAAACATGCCATATTTTGCAAAATTTGTTTTAGCTGATTATTATAATCTTTTGTAAAATTCTTAATTTTACGTGTTCATTGAAAACATTCTAAACAAGAGGCAAATCAGGATTATGCGTGGATGCTGGAGAATGTTTATTTCTCTCATTCCTTGAGCAGGCAAAGTTTCTTTAAAAACAAAAATTAAAAAAAATCACAATAAAAAAGACAATACGTTGGTTATTAGCGCACTTTTGAGGTGTGGCGAGTTAAAAAAAAAATAACCGACATTTTTCCAGAATTTAAGGCAAATTATACTGTTTTATTTCAACAAGTCTACGTGTATATTTGTTTTATTTTACTTTGAATAGATTGCATTTTTAAAAAAAATTGACAGCTCATTTTCTAGAGTCTAAAAGCGCACAGCAATAATAAGAGAAACTATAACAAAACCCGTTAATTAAGAAGGTCACCAAAGCTTTTCTTAGCACGCTCATAGATCTGTTTTCTAGGTAGTTATGTTGATTTTGCTGCATTGTAAACGTCTGGAAACCAATGGGGGTTTAAAAGGCACTATCTATTTGTTCAGGGGCAGAAACAGAACAGCAGAAAAAAGGGGTCACATCGCGGTGGTAGATCGAGCAATATCAAAGATCATTCACAGCTATCAGCAGGAAGTTGATTCGCCCTCTCCCAAAATCCCGTGTCCTTTCCCCTCTCCACTTGAACTTACTTAGCGATGCTTCCCTACTTGAACCTTTAACTCTGACATCTGCTTCCCTGGTCATGACTATCTCGTCACCCCAATATGGATCTACAAGTGTCCAGTCTCCATTTTTTGGAGAAATTTTGGCCTCACAGTCTGAGCTCCTCTAAACAAGAAATGTAGGAAAATGAATAAATAGTCAGTATTATTATCTGCTTATGGACAAAGTTCAGACTTGAACGTAATAAAAGCTATAACGGATATCAACCGAAGTCCACTGATGGCTTGAACTGATGCCTTGAACTGATGGCTTGAACTCAACTATTCGCGACCTTAGTTCTTGTTTGTTCTATCTCCATTTTTGGAGAAAAACAACTGGAGACCAATATTAGTATGTACAAGAGGTATCACACACGCACACTTTGATACATGTTTAAAATGCGGTGTGGCACTTATCAAGCTGTTTCACAACTCAGATTTTATCCTTACTTATCATAATACTAAAGCCGCAAAACATTTAACGTCGAATTTCTCAGTTGTGCAGAAGTGGAGGTCGAAAGTTAGAAATAATGTTTCTATTATTATTTCCATTTACGACTAACAATACTACAATTAATAATACAAAGTAGAACGAAACCCTGTGTGTTCACTAGATAAATTGCTCCATGCACACACCGCTGCAACTTTCACCAGCTGCATGAAGACCCTCCCTCTCTCCCGTTTTTTCTCTTTCGTTTTAAATGGCTAAGTTAGATATAACCTAGGCAAGGTGGTTGCGATGCAGAGCGGGGTAAAGTTGGTACGGCTGACCAATTTATTGGTTCAAAAGTTTTTAGTTACTCTTGCAGGTGCTGGTTGGTGATATATTTTACCAGCTAAGATTATTATATTCCAATAAAACACTAACCTAAGTTAGGCCATTTTATTTCTTTAAGTATCATGTCAATCGAACACAATAAGGATATCCCAATGCGATAACCCACTGTGAGGTTATGGTTTCTGCTGAGCCAGGTCGCAGAAAATTCAGATAAATCCACAAATAAATGGGGGGGGGGGGGTGGAAAAGGACAATATAGTTCTCAAAATTTATTATTCCAAATCTTATTACCTACACCAATTTGCTTTAAAAAGGCATTAAAAAAAAAAATGATGGAAAAAAAAAAGCACAGACAACGGTTGTTAGATTATTATCAATACTGAAAACGTTGCCACTGTTATTGTCAAATTTACAAATCTATTGTAATTTTTTTTCATCTGTTTGTTTGGGGTTTTTTTTTTTTGTTTATGGATCGACAAGACTGTTGGTTTTATCGAACAATACTAACTAACAGTAACGAAAGAATAATGTTTGCCTTGTTCTTGAATGGAACTTTTGCAGTATCGAAGTTTCGGTCAGATCTGCAGGGAACTTAAACAACTTTTCATTCTGTCGTTCGTCAACACTTGACACAATGACTAATGTTGATAATCATGTGCAGATTATGAGAGTATGAGAGCTTGTCCTTATCATAGCCCACGCCACGTCTCAAAACTTGGGTTTTTTAATCAAGTTCTTTTCCCAGTTCAGGACGGGAAGCCCGAAAGCTCAGGGTTTTCCAGCATTCAGGTGGAAATCGGATTGCAAACCGGACAGCTCGAAAAATGGATTATTTGTTAATCTAAATCTAATATAATAAAAATGCAACTCCAGACAGGTCATGGGGGTGTCATTTCTGCACCGATTCATTTGAAATTTTTAACACAGTCCACTTTCAGACCAAAGATGATTCTTCGAAAAAAAAAGTCGCCCCACGGGCTGGCTACGAATTTTTTTTATAAAAGCATTCAGTTTTTCCCAAGTTTTTTTTCCAGCGGTCCATTTTTCCTTCTTACTAAAACAAACAAACAAACAAAACACAACTTTTCTTTTTTTTCGTTTGTCTTTCTTTCTTGTCCCTTTTCATTCATTCATTATTTCTTTCTTTCATTTCATTTATGTATAAATCATATTTATGAATTGATTTGTTTACAATGAATATCTTTGTGGCGGTAGCAGATAATATTAAAGTGGGTCAAAATAGTGCTTAAACTAAAGAGGACTTAGCAATGCTAGAAGCGATCTTCAAGCCGTGAACCAACAATAGTGAGGGATAGCAGAACTCACACATTGCACACCAACATCAGTGACTGACTGTCTGAAAGACGGATGAAACGAGCCCAGGTCCTGACCAACGCATAACGCGACTGACCAGAGGTCAAATTTTGTGAAAATGTTTACAATTATCATCAAGCGCAGGTTCCAGGAGCGTGTCTTTAATTGCTTGAAATCAATCTCGTGCCCCCACGACAGGCGCTATCCGTTTTAATTGGCACACAGGTCAAATTGATGGGCTTGACCCCGGGGACATTTGTCTGACCTCTGGGTTCGCCACTATGAAACTATAAATGAACGTCATCAATTACCGGTCCCCCCCCCCCCCCCCAAAATTCCTTTCCTGTCTCTGGCGCTGCAAGTAGAACCGTTTAACAAACATTAAACGCTGCGACCGTCTAGTGAATCAATTAGATCTATTTCATTTTGGGATGTCTTGAGATGAGCTGAAAGCAAATTAAAAACAGGATCTCTTGACAAGCACAACGCAACGCTGACTAGATCGAGTGTTGGAAATTTAAGTGATTTTGAGGCTGTTGGACACATTTCAGTCAATTTTGTTTTGTGTCGGTTTTATCAAAGATACCAGAAACAATAAGATGAGACACTCCCTTCTTCGCACCACTAAAAAAAATCGTGCACACAATTTGCCCGCTGATCGGGGGCGGGGCCCATGGCGTATAGTATGAAAAGAAAGCTTGATATAATGATAAAATTATGATGCAAAATTGTGACAGTGCTAAAATAGAAACAATAGCCAGAGTTTCCAATTTCCCACAGCGGTTGAGGTTATAATTCCACAATAAGTGACGTCAATCAAGGCCAACAGCGATAGCTGAACAGTGAACAAATTAAGTATTTTCCCCATTTGGCTTTGTGAAATACGGCACTTTTCATGACTTCCGCGCGTTTGCCGCTAGGTGGCGGGGCGAAATCTGTGCACGCTAAAAGCACTAGCTGTCTTATCTTTGCTTTTAGTGTGAGATGTGAACTATGGAGTTAAAGGGGACATCACGCAATGGGGAGACTAGAACAGTTCTGTCTCAGGAGTTCAGGCGAGTCAAAACTTTGATGAGTCAGCCAGTGGACAGAAAGATCTCGTGCACTGAGTCAATACAGATGCGAACCAGAGTTGGCTAAAGAGGGTATCATATCAAGTCCGGAACGGCACAGTCAGCTGCTGGCAGACAAGAAGTGCACACCATAATTTCCTATATTTTCTTAGTAAATTCGGGAAGGGCCTGTCACACTAACCCCGATCAGACACAGCCAGCTTCTGTCATTATTTTGCTGGCAGCCGCTGGCTGTGACGTTCCGGGCTTAGTATGATACCTGTTGTACTTTAATATACTACACAATGGTAGTGTGCTATCAATCGTATTGGAAGTTCGTGGAAGGTCACGCTTCTTTCCTTTTTGTCCCAACTTTCACTTTTCTCAGTGAATTCTGTTTTACAAATCCTGCTACAATTTCTTATATAATTTTAAAAATTAATTTAATATATTGTAATTGTTAACTTTATTCATTATTAAAATTTATTGAGCGTAGTTGCATAACATAAATTTCTTTTGACTGATAAGTTAAGTTTTCCAAAGTTTGCCAAGACTACTTTGATCATGGGCGTTTCAAAAATCAACCTGACGGATAGGGCCGGGGGGGGGGGGGTGTAAGAAACTGAGGATTGCCATAATACTACTAACACTAATACTGCTGATGTAAATGTGATCAAAGCGGATGACGAGGAATCTGTTCATGCTGATGAAATACCTAGTATTCAAAGCTGACACCATGGTGATAGCATAACAATAATAATGGTTACAATAATCCAGAAATAATAAATTGATAATAACGACACTAATAACATTGCCCTATAAAACTTATACAAGTCACACTTGGCCATTTTCACTGACAAACCTACTCGAGTTGAAGCCCAGATATCAATAATTACCCTTTATCTTTTGATACTCGGCACACTTGAATAATGTAGATTTACCACTCTGGGTCTCAGGACGTATGATCGAGCCCAACGTAAGTGTCCCACACTGGAAAACCAGAATTTAATTAACTTCCAAAAACGTTCCCCAGCGACATGTGGCATACTGGAGGAATAATCCTTACCACAGCTGAGTGATTTTGAATTTCAGAATTGATTATAACATGAAAGATATACCGAAGGTTGGTGACCCAACTGTTTTATGTCCAAAGCACTCAGAAAAACGAGTTTATATTTGTAACCTTACTAAAAATTCAAATAACTGCAGTAACTTCAATACGGTCACATGAATAGTTTTATTGGGATATGAAATAAAGTCACTCACCTTGTGTCTCAAACATCTACAGCATTTAAAATCAAAGAATAAACTTGGACATAAACCATAAACCTTTCTGGTTGATAACCTTCGATACACAGCATGATGACTATTTGGCAAAAACGTCAGCTACTCCCTGAAAGTTTTTGGAAGCGGTAACTTTGGCCAGGTGGCCAAAAAATGATTTTTGTTACCAGCACGTGGCCAGTTTCTGGAAATGCTGCTGCGGCCATTTCGCCGACAATATTGATATGGATTGTGTGTGCGTGTGCCCATTTAAGATCGGGTCGTTAGTTCATTTACTGCTTTCTCACAACTTTCTGGGACATGCAACTTTCGAGGAACGTGGTGGGGTTCTCAATTCTTGTTTGTCCTATTGCCATTTCCTAAAAAAAAAAAAAACTGGAGATCTCCTAGTTGGTAGGAGAGGTATAATAAATGTACACTTTGACACTTGTTTGAAATACGTTGTGGCACTAACAAGCTGTTTCACAGTCCTGATTTATTCTAACTCTTTATCATAATACTAAAGCCGCAAAAGTTTAACATTGAATTTCTCAGTTGTGCAAAAAGTGGAGTTGGAACAAACAATAAGGTCGCGATGGGGTAAAGTTCGTTCTCTTGGAGAACAAAAGCTGGAACAAGGGCTTGGAAGTGAGACCGAAAAAAGTAAAGATGTCGTGGACGTACGAACCGAGTAGCTAACTCTTGAGGTGTTAATGTCCCTTCGAGGTTCTTGCAGGCCAAACCTGATCCCGGCCCCAGTCCTAGAACTTCAGAGAAAAACAAAGGAAAATTCACGTGCAAGAAAAAGCTAATATCGCCATGTGCCGCAAATAGTCACGCCTTCATTTTTTTTTTTCTGAAGTGATTATTACGGCCAGAGTTAGGAATATTTGGCCAGTCAAATTTTCTACACTGCTACAATGATCATGATCTCTTGCTGGAGGGCTGGTGCTAGGGGACAGTAGAATATTCCGTCAACGTTCCCTAGGATTGTAGGAACTAAAATATTCGAAAGCTCGATTTTTGTGTTGTTCAACTACACTCAAAGCCGCATCAAAATGATCTTGGTTCTAGACTCAGAAACCGAAAAGTAATCGAATAGCAAAAATTCAAAATGTTATCGTCACTAGACTAGTGGTATTAAAATGAAATAGTTTTTTGCTTTCCCATGAAAAGTAGTTAAAACCGATTACTACAGTTTTAGGGAACAGTGGCGTAATGTTATCTATTATTATATTTCAGTAACTTGCAACCTTTGGCATGACTAACTGACCAAACTATACACTCCTCAGGCCTTAAATTTGGCAGGAAGGTGGCAATTGAGATAAGGAAGACGATGGCTATAATTAAAAGTTGTTTATTTCAAGCATGTATTTTTTTAAAATGACAATGTTTATTGCTATGTAACATCTGTATTTTTACATGTTTGTTTCGTAATATAATATAGCACCGTGCATGTCACAAAAAGTAATCGTATCAAGCGTTCAGTTTGGTGCGTAGTGTTCTGGTGCGCATGAGTTCTGAAGCAAGACTGTAGTTTATTACTTTTATTATATGAGAGAGAGAGAGAGAGAGAGGGGGGGGGGGAGAGCACATGATTGTTTATTCCGGGCAATGCCTGGTAGGCCATCTAGTTATTATTATTTTCAATTTACGACTGATACAGACTGCGTTACTGACACAATAACCAACGAATCATGTGAATGTTCACTAAATACGCGCATTGTCACAACGTTCACCCGTTGCTCCTAGGCTCACACTCCAACCATGTTCCATGATTGAATAACTGAGGTAGTAGCATAGATATATACACTACTAAAAGGGTAGTAGGGATGAAAAATGGTGGAGCGGTTATAGCGCGGGATGGGATTGGGTGGAGTAGCTGACAGACCGCTGTGTTAGTTCAAAGATTAAAAGATACTCTTAAAGTTGGCTAGTGAGTCATATAATTACATAATGATGAATATGATGACGATGACGACAATAACAACAATATATTTCACCTATATACAAACTATGATCATGACCCATCACCTCATTACTGGGAATTACATTTGTGTCACGTTCGACCCTAACCGTTATACTGCGTAATTCGTGTATTGTGGATAACAATCGTAGTGAGCTTAGCCAGTGACGGGCTCGAACTCGTTTCTTTTGTTTTCTTTGTGTACCATAAAGTATGTCAGTTTCTGAAGGATAAAGTAACCGTCCAGCTGCTTTGATGTGAAAATCGTCTGTAAGGAATAGTATATTGGGCATTTATTCTGTGCATACCATTTTCATTTTTTTTTTGTTTTGTTAGAAAGATAATAAAATTATTCACACTTTTAATTCAGTTCTCGTGCACGACTGAAGTAATAAGCTCAGTCCCGGATGAGAAGGAATACAATTATCTAACAGTTTAATTCGCCGGGCTCAAGTCAAAGCCAATAACGATTGGGTAAAGAAGATACGCCTACTTAGTGTGAAATTATCATTCCTATGTGCTCTTTTATAGTCAAAGATTTAAGTAGACATCAGTTGTTTTTTAAAGCCGCAATTTGATGAACAGACTCCTTTCTTCCATTAATTCAGTGTGGCGCGGCCTTTTGTATTCTGAGGATCTCCATCTGATCCTCGTCAGTCAGCGGGCGGGGGATGATTCATTAGTGGAATTAAAAACGGGGCTAATGGTTTCATGGTCAATGTACTAAGACTTAAGACATATTTGAGCAGTATCAACAAACAAAAACAAAACAAAAAACAAAAAAACAGCAAGACTTGTTTTGTTCTCGCCTGGTTCCAATTTTAACCCCGCAGTTCACATCTCACAATCATTCAAAACTGAGGACGAAACAGATTTGACTCAGTGCGCCACCAAGCTAACTGATGAGTGCAGCAAGCGGTGTCGGAATGTTGTAACGTTTCCCTTTTATGATTACAGATAGATCTAATGATGACCTAAGTTTCACATCCCTTGCACCTGGAAAACTCCACAAGCAGCAACTATTGGTGTTTCCAAATAGATCAGGAAACCTGACATGTGTGTGCCACTTCGCCTTTGAGTTTGAGTTTTATGGCGCGTCGGTACGAGAGCGGCCACTTGTGCACTTTATTTCATTTTGTTTGGTATCCAAAACTTCATCAATCTAAATTTTATAAATGAAATGAAATATTTCCCTATAAACTTTATTACATTGGTAAAAATCTCCAACAATTTGTTTTGTTTAGATTTGAAAAGAATTTTGTAAATATATGTATATAATCGTTTTTAAATCAAGTTTTCAGATCTTTATTATGCAATGCTCCGTCGACATTTTGTGTCAAATCAATTTAAAAATTCGGAGAAGCTCAAGTTCTGTGAGGTCAATTGAGACGAAACTAAAAAATGCCTCCGTAGAACAATGAGCAAATTATTTACAACGACGGTCACGTTACTGTTTGTGATTATCATAGAAATATCTGGTTCCTCAAGGCACTGGCGGACCTACATTTTTTGTTACCCTGAAGTTTGAACTGTCATGAGGCTCCTCCCGCAACAAACAACATGAACAGTAGGGCAATATCCAAAATCCACGAATTACAAAAAGCTTCTTTTGGGCCTCTTCGGGATTAGGAGCCCTGGGGTTTGGGCTTCACCAGCTTCATAGTAGATCAGCCACTGCCTGGAGAGGATTTGAATATTTTAAAATAGAACTATTATGTGATATGTTTCCAGGGATGGCAACTAGAATGTTTTCATGTCCAAAATAGTGAAAATATTTTCAAATTTGTAGTTTTTATGAAAATTCAAATGGTTGCCGTAACTTCAACACTGTCACATGAATAGTTTTATTGGGTTATGAAGGAAGGTCACACACTTTGTGACTTGGATATCTACAGGCATTAAACTTTAAGAACAATGAATAAAGCTGAACATAACATATTCTGGTTATCAACCCCCGACAGAGAAAGAGAGACAAAATTTAAATATAATTTAAAACGTTATTATAGTAGGTCTTTTCCAGTTTTCACAGTAACGTTTCCTTTCTTTATCATTGGAGAATGCAACTTTCTGTGACGTCAAGTGACACGAACCAGCTTTATCGAAATGTATGATCTTCATTCGTTTTGCACCATCGTATACGAGTGCAAAAACCTCATTTCAATCCATTCAACCATGCTGCGCACCAGATCAACAGAATTAAAGTGCGCACTAGTAGATCTATTTAATTAAATGTCAAATCCTCTTCATCCATTCCTGGGAATTCGTGGCGTGTGGCTGCTCGCCATGAAGAGTTCTCGACCGCTTTATAAATTGTCAGGGACGTGGGTAGTTCACGATTCACTTGTTGAGGTTTTAACACCACGTAGACAAAAAAACAAAAAAAGAAATTAAGAGTTTAATGCCAGGGATCAGTGCCAACTGTAATCAACAGTGCTGGGAAGTTGAACAATAATATCGACTGTTATAGGTCAAAACTGACTATCTTCCTTTTTTTTTTTTTCGAATTATGGAAAATGAGTGGCCCTGCAATATTGTTCGTGCTGTCTCATTTCCCAACCTTCCCAAAAAGTCGTATGGATAAATTATGGAAATTAGTGATTCTGTAATATCATTCTCTCCACGTGCCCACCTTCTCTCCCCCCCCCCCCCCCCCCAGAATCCGCGGGCCAATGGTAAATAAAAAAAACAACACATGGATAAAGAGGGATATTTGCTGTGAAGTCTAGATAATTATATTGATTTCAATATATTATTTTCTATGTTCATTATTTCCTTGTGGATCAAAATTATTGTAAATGTATCGTTTTTAGTGACACTGCTGGACATTGAAGAGTAAAGTTGCATAGAATTTGGTAAATAACATTGCTCAAAATAACATTTACAATCATAGGACTCCAGGAACAACGAATGAAGAGTGAAAGAAATATTATTTGTTAATTGAGTGGGTAAAATTGATATACAATGTACAGTATATTAAACTAGCAGCAAGCAATAAAAAATAATGGAGAAATGACATATCAGGCATTTATGGGCTACAGAAACAGTCGGGACACCTGTCGGTCAGATAGTATGACGTGGGCGGAAGTTTATGAATGTATAGTTTTATCATAGAAGTGAATTGGACCTGTCGACACTGTCTGGAGGAGCGTATTGACGCCCTAAAGCTCTAAAGACTCCGTTAAAACATTATCCTTTCGCGGGGGGGGGGGGGGGGGGGGGAATACAATATTAGCTTTCGGTCAGGAACTTTAAAAAAAAAGGAAATTTTGTTACAGCCCCCCCCCCCCCCCCCCGCCAAAAAAGTGAACCACTGGGACTGGATCGAATCTCCTTGTTGAAGTTGTTTAAAGACGATGACAGCCTTGCAGTTCACAGGTATGGAACCCTTGAGGAGTGCGAGACTAGAGGAGATATGTCACCTTTTTCCAAGACATTGAGAACTTAAAAATTCAAAAAAATCGAATTTCATATAATAATATATTATATTCAACTACAATCAAAACCACATCGAATGACCTTTTATTATAGAGTCTTCAGTGGAGAAATAATCCAATAGCAAACTTTCAAATATTCAACGTAACTAGACCAGTTGTGCTAAAAAAAAAAAAAACAGTTTTTTTTTTACTTCTCCTGAAAAATAGCAAAAACCGATTACTACAGTTTTAGGGAATATGCTGGAGCAAAAAACTGCTATCAAACAAGTGTTTCCGCCTACTGATTTCGGTTCTCGCTTCCTCTATGGGGGCCGACCACATCCAGGTTATGAGTCTGAGGGTTACCCTCCCCTTGCAGTCTTTGTATAGTGACGGTCTAGTTGCATCCAAACCTGTGGATGTCAGTCACCCAACTAGATGGTAACCATGCTCAGGGCTGCTGGTCAAAAACTGGCAAAAAGAAAAAGTTGTATATAGCAAAGCCTCGAATAAGAAATTAATAATATCCAAACTATTAAATTTTTGTATTGTTCGATTTTCATCTGTTCAATTTTCCTTGTTTGTTCCCCCTGTTATTCTTTTTTCTGTTTTTTTTTTCCCCTTGAAGAAGGCTGTTGCCGAAATATTGACATTTTCTGTCTTCCTATTTAGTTGGCGTTTCATTGTATCCTTCGGGTATTATTTCTCACACGAGGCTTTGCTATGCATGTACAACTTTTTCTGTTTGCCAATTTTTGACTTGGTGGGTATCGTGTCAGGCTGAATTGTTGGAAGAGCTTGACTGCCTCCCGTGGATCCGTCTTCACTCTTTGACAAAATGTCTTATCAAAATGGCATGGGCAGACATTCGTTGCACATAGAACATTATCAGTTTTTGTTTGTTTGTTTGTTGTTGTTTTTTTTACATTTACGCACAACAACGGATACCAGTGCCCGGATAAATCGTGAGCTATCTGGGACTCAGGCCCAGCAGCAGTCTGACCAATGCGTCATTAAACCGACTAGCCAATAAAGTAAATCTTATTTAAATGTCACATTGTTATCTCCTTGATATTATTTCTCACGGGGAAATACACATGTTACATTACCATATGCCTCATTCAATGAAACGGCAAAAATATCCATGAAACTGTCAAGGGAACCTATTTAATGTTAACGGCTATGCCCGATGGAGACATAAGTCCTTCTGTAATGTTATACTGTATATATACATGTATTAACTATCATTTTCTGTCCTGGACACGAAATATCTCGATAGACAAAAGAACTGCAGCCATATCCTTCTACTCCCGGCACATGAGTGACCTGTATCTCGCTAGTATGCTGTAAAAAAGATATTTCACCCTAATCCCAACCATGAACTAAAGATCAAAATTCAAAAAGCCTAGAGCCTGCTAGGTTTTAATGTCTTATTACTTATTTTAACTGGGGCTGTAGAGGAAAACAGTCAACTAGTGACATGTTTCATTGGCAATAAAGGGATCAAACTCCTGAAAGGGACAGTGTCTTAGAACTGCTTTTCCTCCTACTTGTCTTGTCCTTGCTTTGGCGCCCACCATAAATTAAAACTAGAAAACCAGACAGGAAAAGACAACAGACGATAACAGAATGAACAGCAAACAAGAAGAAGGAGGAGTTCTACCAGAAGGAACTACAATAAAGAACAGGGGGCCAACAGCACTATGCTGAGGCCCCCGAGAAACAAAAGGATCTCATTCCTAACCATGAACCCTGCCTCTAAACCCTGTCTTTTACTAGAAGGCAAAGTTTGAGTTAGAGTTTGGAGAAGGCATGTCGACACGACAAGGGTCACATGGACATTGTGCTGACATTTTGGCCTTGGTCATTTTTTGTACTTCTGAGAAAATCGCAAAAAAAACTTATCGATTCTTTTGCAATGCAGTCAGACAGGCCAAAATGACTCCAGGTAAAAGTGGCCATCATCCGCGTTGGGCTGAAACAACCCCATAACCAAAATGGCCTATGTCTGTGAATGAGTTAGGCCAGTACAGAAAGTTCTATTTTTAGGATAATGGCTCGGCACTTTTGAATGATTTTTACGTTAATAGATGCACCATGGATAGGGCAATGACGTAACAGGTACATTCTGTTTTGGCCTATGTCTGACTTAGGCCAAAAAGGTTAGCGCCATGACGACATTGTGCCTGGAAAAAGCAAGACGACAGACAGAATAATAACAGAATGATAGGACAGAAGGAGATCCTTCTAGAAATGTCCACCAATCACCGGCCTGGACAGTTAGTAGAAGTGTCAATCATATTTGTTTGATCAGATTTGCGGGCGGGGGGGGGGGGGGGGAGACGCTGGCCACAATTATTTATGTATTGTCCCACTAAAAATCCCTAACACACCAACTTGGCGAAGGGTATACATTTGGCAAACATTCTGGGGTTTTGTAGATGTCGTTAAACAATACACAAGATGAGCATGCTTTTTAATTGTCGAGCGTCTTGTCAAATGAATCTTTGCTTCTTTTATTTACTGTGTTGAAGTTTCATGCGTTCGTTTTCAGAACCGCAAAAGTCTTGTGGAAAATGTTAGAGACAAAGAGTTTTTCTGTCTGACATTATTTACTCTACAATCCCTCTGTCCTATCATTCTGTTATATTCTGTCTATCATTTTGCTCCTTCCTGGCACAAAGTGACAGAGTTATCGTGTCGATGTGCATTTTCCAAATTCAACTCAAATTCCGAACACTCGCCAGTTTTCTAAAACTGAAGCCGCTCATAAGATGAGATAAGATATAACTTTATTATCCTGTTTCCAGGAAATCTGTTGTCACAGCACCAGTAGTGGTAAAAAAGTAAATACAATATCTAAGACCTACAGGTCTTTAACGCATACCACACGCATGCTCATTGCTCACACAGCATTACTAGCAAGTAAGAACACGCACACACACTGTCAGAACAATCCAATAGGAAAACTAACAACAGCATACTACATCAGGAAACACTGCTATTTCGAATTGCGGATAGCAAAAAAAGATCGTCTATAGCGTCCTCTCTTTGTTTTTAAATACAGTATTCGTCCACTTCTTTGGGATCTGACTATCTGATGGAACAAGGGGTGGGAGCAATAATTTAGAACTGATTTTAGTTTCTGTTTGCACTAATGCACAAATAACTCATCAAAGTTCACGTACTCACTGTTAATTAGATGGTAAGCATTTTTGATAATAGGGTCGTTACTTTTGTTCTTGGCGTGCTCCTTTGCAATGAATGAATAATATCCTTTTTGTTGTTGCTGTTGTTTTAGTGTACGAATCAGTATTTGAAAAGAAAGGAGGTATGGACTACTTCCTTTCTTTTCAAATACTGCAAAACAAGCAAAACAAATTTTGTATTTAACTAAAGATTCATGGAATTCTGCATAGGATACAACTGTTCATACCATTTTACAGTTAAATAAATGTGGTTGAAAGAGAGAGGCAGAGACAGAGTGAGGGACAGACTGAGAGAGAGAAACAGAGAGACAGAGACAGAGAAAGGCAGACAGAGAAAGAGTCATAATCTACAAAGTCCTATGCTAGCAGCAACAAGTTTTACAGTAGTTCAGGAGAGCAGTAAATCATCAGTATCCAATATGGCGGCGATACACAACAACAACAGTACTTTTAATATCACAAAATAATTACAACTTACATGAAACAAACCAATAAAACCGACTTTTTTGTTCACTCCACTTCAGAAGGGAGGAGGAATCAATATAATTATTATCCTCATTGTTGAATTCATAAGCACTCGGCTTACACGTGTCACAGACCAACTCGACTGGCATAGACATAAGTACAACTTCAGTTGAATAAAAAGGTCACACATTTGTTTTCAAATGAGGAAATTAACATTCCAACCGTATCCAAACTGTCAGCACCTAAGCCACATTTTTCAATCCATTCTGCAGTTTTGAAGTGGAACATATGTTCGCCTCTTCACGGATTAACCTGTACACTCATATCTAGTTAATTATCGACAGATCCAGTCTTTCTAATCTGATGATACTAATGATAGGTTTATGATGACATCCTCAAAAAGTTCTGTTGCCGCCTCCTTCTCTTTCCCCCGACCCACCGGCGTTAATTCATGACTGTCATCGAGCGCTTTCATCAAATTTATTTGAAACTGGTTTCATAAAGGCAGGGGGGGGGGGGTTTGTACAGCGGTCACGACGTCCTATCTGATACAGAACGGATGGGTATGATGATCGGGTGTTTCAGACATAGACAGGTATTATCACTACAGCGTTCTCAAAGACGGTCATACTCTTCATGCTATTCATACCATTTTTACAAGTTAAATGTAGTTGCGACGTGGATAGAAAGAGAGACAGAGAGAGAGAGAGAGAGAGAGAGAGAGAGAGAGAGACAGACAGAGAGAGAGAGAAAGAGAGACAGAGACACACAGAGAGAGACAGAGACACAGAAAGAGAGAGAGAGAGAGAGAAAGCCTATTTGCAACGGGCGAAAGTTACGCCAGTGTGAGCAGGTGGCAATATTTGTTTATTAAACACACTCATCACACTTTGAACATTGTGTTATTAACGTGCAGTCTATATTTAAATGGAGAGTGGAAGGTAACAGCAATAAAGCCCTCATAATATCTAATTAGTTTTAATTAGAATTTTAAGGAGCGGCTTATTGAAGATCACCCGTAACTGTAGTGAGAGCTAAACCTGAAATTTGTTATTAACTGAAGATTATAGCACGATGGGGTGGAAATGACTTTTAGATGTTTATGTTGGGAGACCCTCTTGGTGTTTACCCCTTACTTTTCTTGCTTTTAGTTTTTCTTGGTAATGTTTTTTGTGGTAGGTAATAGTTTTTTGTGGTAGGTAATAGTTTTTTGTGGTAGGTAATAGTTTTTTGTGGTAGGTAATAGTTTTTTGTGGTAGGTAATAGTTTTTTGTGGTAGGTAATAGTTTTTTGTGGTAGGTAATAGTTTTTTGTGGTAGGTTATAGATTTTTGTGGTAGGTAATAGTTTTTTGTGGTAGGTAATAGTTTTTTGTGGTAGGTAATAGTTTTTTGTGGTAGGTAATAGTTTTTTGTGGTAGGTAATAGTTTTTTGTGGTAGGTAATAGTTTTTTGTGGTAGGTAATAGTTTTTTGTGGTAGGTAATAGTTTTTTATGGTAGGTAATAGTTTTTTGTGGTAGGTAATAGTTTTTTGTGGTAGGTAATAGTTTTTTGTGGTAGGTTATAGTTTTTTGTGGTAGGTAATAGTGTTTTGTGGTAGGTAATAGTTTTTTGTGGTAGGTAATAGTTTTTTTGTGGTAGGTAATAGTTTTTTGTGGTAGGTTATAGTTTTTTGTGGTAGGTTATAGTTTTTTTTAGAATTTTCCCCGGCAGCTGCGGCCCTGTTGGCCTGCTTTTCCCGACTTTAAATTGCCGAGGTATCTTTAACGTGCGCAACCGGCAGAGGGACCCTCCGAGTTGTCCGTCCTTTATCCGAGAAGACCAGGTGCTTGATCCTACCTGCCACATAGGAACAGGGACAGGAAGTTTCCCCCCCCACAAAAATTCCAACAGGCCTGCACCGACCGGGCTGGAACCCGGTACCTTCGGCATGTGAGGCGAGCACCAGTCCTTGCCTCTAGAGTCTAGTCTAGACCAACGCCCCCCCCCCCCCTGCAGTGGCAATGTCTTAGAGCTCCTCTTTTATCATCAAAATGGACACCAAAAATTCCGCCTTCCAGCGACAAAAATCAGATTCAACTCTGTTTTTCTGAATAGCCATGCCTGCAAATGCCCAGAAGAGGCAGCGAACCTACTAGAAAGAAAAAAGGAAAGAAAAAAAACTGGAGCAAATCCTCAGCTCGTGAAAACTCAAGTTAAACCCCGAGTCACAAACGAGAACCACAGGAGAAACGAGGGCGAAAACAGCAACGCCGATGGAGAGATTAGTATGCCGATGGAGAGATTAGTATAATTAGAACTAACTTCAATCATAAACGTCTAAATCCAAAACTGGCAACTATAATTAGGGAGGCAGCTAAACCAGTGTTTAGCACCTAATAGGACACTCGATCTGCTCGTTTAAGCCTTTGGCGAGTCCATAAGAATAGCGGTTTTCATGGCGAGATTTCTGCAGAGGGAAATGCAAGACGCTAGTCGGCTCAAGTTCTGTACCGTGTTTGGTCCTGTTTAACAGCATTTGGGAAATCTATTAGAGGCCGAGATGTCACATTCTAAATTAGCAATTATTATCCATCATCGCGTAAATGTTACTTTATTGCTTTTACATGTGTTGTTTATGTCTATATGGGTCATCAGTTCCCGCTTATTCTGTGTCTGTCTGCATGTTTGTATGTTTGTTTGCCTGTCTCCACGTTACATTTTCTTAAAGTTTTTATGCCGACTGTAGTGTCAGATACAAACGTTGTCTGTTACATGTCTTTGTCGTTGTGTATTGTTATTGTTATAGTTTCTGTTTCTTATTATGAAAACTCATCCTCGGCATACTCAGATGTTGAGCATCGTCCATTTAGACTGGTCGAGCAAATGTGCAATTGATGGCCAGTATGTTCTACAGCAACTATCGTATAATATAATATAGTATTCTGTGTAGGGCCTACCAGAATTATCCTGCCAGTGACTCAGACTGCAAGTGCTACATTTTCTTTTATGTATCCTCGAGTTGAAATACGATTGCTTTGCAATGCTTCATCAAATCTACGATTTTAAGCTTTACTTTCTTATGAAAGAGAAACAAATCCTACCAAAATATTCATTGTACGCTTAAATTAGTTCCAAGTAAGTATAGTTTGTATAGTAATATGAATCACATCTATTGCTTGTAGTTAAGGACGTATAAAGAGTGGATCCTTCAACGTTAAAATATGGCCAGGAGAGAGAGAGAGAGAGAGAGAGAGAGAGAGAGAGAGAGAGAGAGAGAGAGAGAGAGAGAGAGAGAGAGAGAGAGGAGAGAGAGAGACAGAGAGAGAGGAGAGAGACAGAGAGAAAGAGGACAGAGAGAAAGAGAGACAGAGAGAGAGGGGAGAGAGAGAGAGTGAGAGAGAGAGACAGAGACAGAGAGACAGAGAGACATAGACAAAGTGAATATGTTATATTAAAAAGTTGTAGTTGCCAGCCCTGCTGAGACCTCACAGAAATTCTGTTGTTGCCTTTTTGCCTGTTTAAATATTTATCTTTTAAAAACAAATTCCCCTTAATTAGCTCCTAGCAAGTGACGAATACACGAAACTTTATAACGAACCAGAGAGAAAAAGCGCAGTTTCTGACAATGCCTAAGTTTGTCCGATTTAAGGAGGTCCAGGGCTACTCTTTTCTCACCCTCAACAAAGACGCTTTGGATCGTTGACAAGTCCCCCGGTTCAGACAGGGTTAAAAGTGATGATAAATGAGGTGTGATCATCGCCCACATGATTTATTAACCCTTAAAAGCTGGCAACATAATTTCAGTTATCAAAGTTAAATTTCTTCTCCCGAGCCGTGGCTGGCATTGTAGTGTTTGTAATGGACTCCGTCTAAATGGTTCTGAATTAGAGAGCAAACCCGTAATTTCCTGTCGTTGTTTGAAATGAGTGGTAAAAATCTTGATGTTAATGAAGCCCCAGCAACATCCTTATCCAGAATTTTAGCTTAGCTTTTTTTTTTTTCGTGTTGTTGTTTTTTTTAAGGTATGATCCCTGTACCGTAAATATGTAGTTGTTAGGCGCTCGCCAAGAAGGTTTTTATTACTAAAGCTTTGGCACTCACGGAGTCTTGATGCTTTTTTCAGCCTTAAGCCTTTCTCTTGCCACCCCCATTTCGTGTCATGTGCGTTATTGTTAATGCTATCTTACAAGAGAGTTCTGACGTCTTTCCCCCAGCAATCCGGGCCGGGAATCCGCAGCAGCGGAAAGCTCTCCATTCTGTTTGACACATGGCATGGTGTTATTATGACTGTTCCCTTCAAAATGACGACGGCGCTATTGTCACCCAGCTATTCTTGTGTGAAACTAATGATTTATTTAAAAGAATGAAGTCATGTCAAAAGGGAATCACTTTAGCCGTGGCTTTGTTGTGATAACGCGGTAGGGAAAATAGAATTGTTCTTTGACCTGACGTGGCGTTATTGTTCGCAGTGGTTCTCAGCTTTTTCTGAGCTTAAAATGCCTGATGAGGATTTTCAGAACAAGGAAATATGAGAGTGCTAAAGATATGGCACACTGGACGTAAAAACATCTCAGTTTTGACACTAGCATAATTCGGCTCGACATGATAGATCCAATGAATGGATAGATATGAGAGCATTATTCATTCATTCATTCATTCGTTCGTTTATTCATTTTGCAACATTCATTTCTTGTTTTGAGGAATGGAAGGTGCTCTTTCATAAGAGTTTAGCATACAATTTATTATCATTGCAACACGAAGACTGTTTCTATGATTTTATCTGCGTGACACAACCACCAACAAGATCAATAACTTGAGAATCGTTGATGTGTGCAAGATGTGAGCTCAACATTATGACAACTCGTGACATCCCGCAAGGCGACTATGTGTGAGGGTGCTCAACGCGTTGAAGACACATTATTCTCAAAAATACCCTCATAATTTTAAGTCGCGTTTTCTGTCTCTAGAAAGTGTGTGGGCTAGCGCAAGAATCGGGATAAAGGTAGTAATACAGATGTTTTGCTACTATTTAGCAAGCTGTCTGTCGATCATTCTATATCTGTATTTATTTGTATTCGTATACTTCTTTAATCCCATTTGGGAAATTTGCCTTTGTGTCATTGCAGCCCAGTTATAGCTGGAGGTCGCCACAGCTGTTTAGCGCTGGTCTGTGTTTTTTTTGGGGGGGGGGGGTAGTGGTAGGGATGCATTTTATTCAACTTTGCCCCGTCAGCGGCCTGTTCGGCATGCTCTTTTCGATTTCCAACTGCCAAGGTATCTTTAACGTGCGCAACGTGCACACTGGCCCTCCGAATGTTTCGTCCTTATCCGAGAAGACTAGGTGCTCGATCCTACCTCCCATAGGATCAGAGACAGGAAAATATGCACCTTGCCCCTGGACCACTGTGTCCCCATATCTCTGAAAAACACCACTGCCAAGCTGTCTGTCAGCCATTCTATGTCAATTGGATCTCTGAAAAACACCATTGCCAAGCTGTCTGTCAGCCATTCTATGTCAATTGGATCTCTGAAAAACACCATTGCCAAGCTGTCTGTCAGCCATTCTATGTCAATTGGATCTCTGAAAAACACCATTGCCAAGCTGTCTGTCAGCCATTCTATGTCAATTGGATCTCTGAAAAACACCACTGCCAAGCAGCTGTCTGTCAGCCATTCTATGTCAATTGGATCTCTGAAAAACACCATTGCCAAGCTGTCTGTCAGCCATTCTATGTCAATTGGATCTCTGAAAAACACCACTGCCAAGCAGCTGTCTGTCAGCCATTCTATGTCAATTGGATCTCTGAAAAACACCACTGCCAAGCTGTCTGTCGGCCATTCTATGTCAATTGGATCTCTGAAAAACACCGCTGCCAAGCTGTCTGTCAGCCATTCTATGTCAATTAATCTCTGAAAAACACCATTGCCAAGCTGTCTGTCGGCCATTCTATGTCATTTATCTCTCTCTGAAAAATACCGCAGCCAACATGTCCGTCTGTCATGTCCCATTATGGTTAATTTTAACTTGCTTTCCAGGCCCTGCTGTTTAGATTTTCAGTGTTCTGTTGTTGTTTTTTAAATATTGTGTCAGTTTCTACCATATGCACGTCCACCATTGGAGGTTGGTGAGCGCTTCTGGTAGGATTTAGTTCATTTCCTAATCATTTTGTTACATTCTGTCTATCGTCTTACTTCTTCTTGGGACAATGTGATCGTTTTCTTGCTGATGTCCTTTCTCCAACTCGAACTCAAACTCAGACTTCCACTACACCGACTAAGATCCCATGTTATCTTCTGTATTCTCAAAAACAGGCCCTCGATCCCGCAAACCAAAAAGGAACAAGGCTCAGGACGAGAAGAGACCCCGCACTGCATTCACCAATGACCAGCTACAGCGTCTCAAGAGAGAGTTTGAAGATTGCAGGTGAGTGAAGTATTTTTTATCATTTCCAACTAATCATTGCGGTCGAGTTTTAAAAATTTTGACGGGTCAGAGCTTTTTGCAGGTCATGTCATCGGTGATCATTATTTCGTTTCTTTTTTTGGGGGGGGGGGGGGGGGTCAAGATAACGATCATCCGGGCAAAACGTGGGGGTTTGGGGGGGGGGGATCACAGCCAAGAATGATTTTATCAAGTCAAAGGGCAACTTGACATGAGGCAATGAAATCAAGGATTTATAGAGAGGAAAGCAGGGAGAATGAAAAATTCGAGAGAAAGAGACACAGACTAATAAAATACCCAGACTGGATGATCCTTTAGTGTGACGTCACAAAAGAGCGAAAGGTCCGCCATTTTAGGTTTACGGTTGCGACCGACGCTTCAGCATAGCTACAATGCAGCGGTCGCTAAAAGTCCATACGGTCATCATTTATAACAATAAAAAAAAAAAGCAGATGTAGACAATAAAATGAAATGATAGGCAAGTTAATGCATTATTAATACATGTACAACCAATCTTGACAAATAAAAAGAAATTTCTACTGCAGATAGAACTAGAATCGGAATTTCCCGAGGGGCGGCCATGTTGGTTATACGGTCGCCGCTCGGGAAATTCCGTAAAAAACGACACAGCCCGAAGCTCGTGTTTCCAGTCTGGTTAATTTATTAGTCTGTGGAAAGAGAGAGATGGGAGACAAAGAGAGAGAGAGAGAGAGAGAGAGAGAGAGAGAGAGAAGAAAGGAAACAGAGAAGGTTTTGCTACTATTTCAAGTAAAACGCTTTGGGTCCACTTTGTGGAGACAGGCGCTGTATATAGACATTAATTACTATTATCTAAGAATATTATTACCAAGGCGCCACCCCACCCCCGCTATTTTTTTAATTCGCTCTATAAACTTTTCTGTTTTTCTCCCCCAGATACCTGACGGAGACTAGGCGAAAGAGTTTGGCTGACGAGTTGGGTCTCACGGAGTCTCAGATCAAAATTTGGTTCCAGAACAAACGGGCAAAGATCAAGAAATCTTTGGGTGCCAGGAATCCACTGGCCCTCCGCCTGATGGAGCAAGGGCTGTACAACCACACCACAGTCAAAGTTAGTGATGCTTCAAATTGAACTGACCTGGGGTTATCCTGCTAATATGTACCATAATTATGAGATAGCGAACTGTCATTCGCTGGTCCTATCATGAACCTATGTATGTGCGAAGGATTTAATATTACGGAACAAGAGGAAACAAAAATCAACGTGTTACTTGAAAAATATTATTTCTCTAAAACGCCTTTTGTACTTGCACATAACCGAAAATAGCCTCATAGCTTTCTGCCCCGTAAATTAATAGGAAATAATAAAATTTCCTATAGAAATTCATACATTTTTTTTCTGCAGAGAAAAAAAGGGTTGTCATCTGCATATGTATGAATATACGTGTGTCGTTTCTTTCTAGGGCCAGGGTGTCATGAGTGTATTTTTATTATTACCATTCTCTGGCTGGGCACTAGGCATAAAGTTAAGCTTAATCTTTGAAAACCAAAGAAAAGCTGTGACAGGGGATCAGAGCTTGGCACAAAGTTAAAATGTGGCCAAAAGAAAAAAATAAGGAAAAAACTGGAATTCGGAAAAATCGTACATTAGAAATAAACCAGGAAACAATAAAGAAAAAAAAATCTGAAAGAAAGTACAAAATTGCAGAACATCGATGACCCCCCCCCCCACCCCCCTTCCCCGCTTAAAAAAAATGCTGAAGTTGAAAACATATATTATATTATTATTATTAATAGTTTAGAGTAAATGTAAAGATTCGCGCTTAAATAAATTGAAAACGGAATTTCGATAATGTAATTACAAGGGAGAATAACGATACAGTAAAATGCACCTCGACTAACGAATGAGTAATTTATTTTCTAAAGACTGCACTGAAAGCCTTGAACACTACTTTCTTTTTTGGTCTAATTAATCTTTTGTTTTTTTTCTATTGTGAATATTCCCAGACCAGATTGTTCTATAAGAGCCCCCACTCCCTTATAAAATAATTAAATGTCCACTTCAAAAGTGTCCAGTGAAATTTAGTTTTGGTTATTTATTCAGAATATTTCCCATTGCACCTACATTAACATTTATTTATTTATTTATTTATTTATTTATTTATTTATTTATTTACTTATATGATCGATAATTTATTCATTCAAAACATTTTAATTATTCATGTATTCATTCAGTCACAGACATAATATACCTACTATATAGATCGTATATACTTTAAGACCGTTTCTGTTAATCTGGCCGGGTGGTAATGCCGATACACCATAATACATGTTTGAGCATCTTTTCTCTCTGTTTCCCCCCTCAGCAAGGAGATGAATTCTATATGGAAGATACTGAAGACGAATGAAGAAAAGTCAAAGAACAAAAAAAAAAAAAAAAGAAGAAACACGATGACCTAAACTGTGAAGAAACTCATACTGGCAGTGAAAGCAGAATATCTGTGGGCTACAGACCTACAGAGAAAAGAAACATGGTATCTTGGAAAATCCTGAATATTTGAAGTTTGTCTTTCTCTCCTAACCACATTTCAGTTGAAAATCTTGTTGGGCTTTGGCGTTAGAAATGCAGAAGAACCAGAAAGCTCTGGACAAACCTCTTTAGGACAATTTTCCTTTGGTCAATATTACCCGTCCCAACCCCCAACCCCCCCCCCCCCCAAAAAACACCCTTATCCCCCAACCTCGCAAGTAAATTACAAAGAAGAACCAAATCCCCAAAAGATTTACAAATTTCTGTGGTAGATCCATGGGAAGTAAGAACAACTGGCGTGGCAACGACCCACGGGCATGGCGTGGGTTTTGGTGGGGTTAGCGAGGATAGCAAACCTCCACTCGTGTATTTTTACAGTAGTTTTAACAAAAAATGAGCTATAGCCGTGCCATATTATTCTCTTGTAAATTATCTTCAGACCCTATGTAACTGCTTAACTACTTTTGTTACAAGAGCATCATCACCTTGTATAATGATGCTTGTATGTGTATATCCGGCACTCTGCAGCCAGATCTGGACATCTGGGATCTATTTATTCGGATCCTACTATATGCTTACTTTGTGTTTTACGCAGTTGCTATCACTCCTTGCAATTATTGCCTGGATCTGATAGAGAAAAACAAATGAACAACATACCTCCGACTCCCTTGTGTAACAATAACTTTTTCATGTATTCATTTATGTATTGTAGTATTATTATTATTACAGTTCTTATTATTGGTTTATTGTAAATACCCTGCTATTGAGCTGCCGCTGCACCAGTGTCGCTGACGTCTGACCTCCTCTTTTCTGTCAACGTTTGACAGAGCAAAACAAATTAAACTGTGAATGCTACTTGTATCTTCAGCTCGCGTTTGTTTTAAGCACCCGGCACGGACATATGTAATTCTCAGCATCTGAAGTTATCTTAAACTCTCAAGTGTTATCTTGTTATTCAAGCCATCCTGAGGATTCGAAAGTCAAAACGTACCGAAGTGCAAAGATCATAGTTCGTCCTGTAAAGAGAAATTGTGTTTACCCAGAGCAAGTTAGGCTAACGTGATTTTCATCTCTCTATATTTTTTATTTTGTTTCAGACACTTTCACGTGTTCTGCTTTCAACATTTCAAAGTGGAAGGTGCCATTCGGTATCGACTTTCTCATAGAGCCTCAAATCACTATTTAAATCAAATCGCTACAAAGTACTGTTTGATTTTCAACAACTCCTTATCTCTTGTCTGTGGTGTAAACAATGTACTATATGCCTATAAAATGTACAGCTGTTTCATAATTAAGATTTTGATTCAAGACTGTGTGTTCAATTCTGTTTGTGTTTGACGTGCTGCGGTAGTTATGGATGGAAATGTGTAACTGGCAACTGATTATTGCTGTTCATGCTGTTATTGTTTTTTCTCATTCATAATGATAACTATGGTCTGCCTCAATACTGAGAAGGACACAGAACAGTTATATGATTCTACCCTCAATCAAATAGACAACAGATTATCTTTTTTGGTAATGGCTATTTGATCATGCAGCCAAAACATTCACATAACGAAGTTAAAAAAAAAAAAAAAATACTGTGCTTTTGGCCAAGTTGTGGCCAGTCGTTGAAAATTGTATTGTGACAATTTCATCATAATTCTAACTCTTATCCTAAACTTTCCGGTTAAGCTCACTATGCTTGCAAAATCACACTTGGCCACACGACCCAAACAGCCATTTGGTTTTAGTTTTATGTCTTACAAATTTTTGCTTATTTTGAACACAACACGAAAAACGAAATCATAAAAATTCTCTTCTTCTTTGGTTATCGTCTATGTCAATGCCTTTGTTTATTCAGAAAGTTTGTCTTTTAAAGGCGACTTTTGAGGCCACTGAAATACACGTGTATAAATGTTTATATTTGCTGGATCACCACATCTAATTTATTTTATTATAATTTATTATGAGCTGAATGATCTGTGAGTATGTCACATTTTTTTGGATTCTCAACATAGTAGGATGCGCCATAAACCTATGAATTTGATATACATGTATGTACATTTAATACGAACCACATTTTCTTTTGGGAGGGAAAATACCCAGAAATAATGAAGCTTGGAGTTTCATTGAATGTACAGATTTAATATTATCCACGAATTTGGACAATAATGTTCTTCATTCATTTGTAGATGTTCTGTTTGAACTAAAGATTGTGCGTTAATGGTGTTAAAAGTGTTTGTCTGACAGACATTTAGTTTGCCTTTCATGAAGAAAAAATGTCCTAAGTACTACTGTTTTCACATAATTCTTAAGTACAGGCTGTTTGCACCATGAAAACGAAATTCTCCACAATAGACATCTTTGTAACGAATTTCTGGCAAACTATAAAAAAAAAGCCAGTGTAAAGATTATTATGGCAGTGAGCCAAATTTAATCCAAAACAAAACCCGAAGACTCAAGTCTGTTTGGCCTCGTCTTTGTGGACTATGAATTACACGGGGCCTCGAGCATCCGTGAGACAGAGAATTCTATCTCGCTAGTTGATTTTAACCCCTTGGAGATGGGGATATTTTGGATGTTACCCATCTAGAAAGACCGGTGGGGGGGGGGGGGTTCATAGGACAAAAACCAGTAATGTGTCCGCAACTGCAGGAAGATCCGCCACTGATATTCACAGATCCCTAAATTTTATGAAACAAGTATTCTGAGTGCCGGCTGAAAGAAAATGGCACGACTAATATTATAGTAATAAGAACAGCTTTTTAAATGGGCCGATAATAAGCCCCTTTGTCTTTTTCACTGTAATACACTCGGGAAGCCAATCATTGGCCGCATAGTCTTTTTTTACTGTAAAATAATTGGGCCGATCATCGGCCCTATCATCTTCAAAGGGTTAAGGAAGTTCAAGACTAAGTGAAAACCCACGCAAAAAGCTGTCTTGACTCAGAGCGCTACTAACTTCACCCTAGTCCCACGCCTTGCACTTTTCCCAGAATCCACTGTGCATGCCAAATCCACTCTGGCAGCGTGGCGCAGAAAGTCACCCTGTAATTATTATCATATCGTGAACCACCGTATTTGGTGACGTTCTTCCCCCTCTTAAAGGAAGAATCCGATACCTTTGAATATCTTTGATAAAAAGACAAAGAGATTAACCCCTTCAGTACTGGAAAGCCGTTAAAGTTTCCTGCTCCGTGCGTTCCAGGTTTTCAATACACACCGGTAGCCTGATTGAGAGTCATTTTACAATTTAAAATAACCTAAATAAGTGAATCTCATTATAAACTGGATTTGAGAAAGTCTAGCTTTCGCAGCTAGTCCAAAGGGTTAAAATTACAAGAAATCAAGCTGCAGTATGTGCAGTTCGATGTTGATGAACAATTCAAGTGTTGTCGCTGTTGTAGTCACTTGTACACTTTTCAGTATATTCAGATTTCATGGATGTTTTGAAAGCACAACATTTATGTATGTATGTACAATGTAAAAAATATTACTGTAAATGTTTTTCTTTGTCTTCCCAATAAACTATTTTGATTTGAGCTTATAATTAAGATATAAATAAATCAATAATTAGACCAAGATGTGAGTTTTGATTGATTGATTTATTTATTGTGTATTTTCCAGTGAGCTCAATCATTATTATTTTCTGCTTTTTGTAGTTGTTGTTTTTATTTCTTCAGAAATCTACTTGTAACATGGTGATCGATGTGGTGATCATTTTGATATGGTGATAATAATAATGAGGATGAGGATGGTGGTGATAACAGTGATAATGATGGTGATGGCCGTGATTGTGATCGTGTTGTGCTGATAATGATGATGACGATGTGGTGGTGATGATGATGAAGTTGCTCCCGATGATGATAATGATGATGATGGTAGTTGTGTCGATGATGATGATGATGATAATGATGATGATGATGATGATGAAGATGATGAAGATGATGAAGATGGTGATGATGATGATGATGATGATGGTGATGATGATGATGATGATGAAGAAGATGATGGTGATGATGATGGTGATGATGATGATGGTGATGATGATGATGATGATGATGATGATGATGATGATGATGATGATGATGATAATGATGATGATGATGATAATGATAATGATGAAGATGATGATGATGATGGTGATGATGGCCATACAGAAGATATCATAAGAATCACTTTATTATCCCATAAGGGAAATTCACTTCGGCAGAGTGTTTAAGAACACATACATGGTACATACACCTGACGCCTGATTACATAAACATATCACAACTGAAGTCTGACATGGAGTAACACGACATGGAACCTGAGTAAAATATGACATACATGTATGTATACATATATGGCCTTTAGCGTCTTTACAGACGGTCTTAGCAGCTAGAATATTCACTTTCACTTTGACTGACAGCTTCTCTCGTGGCTTATTCTACCAATGTTTGACCCGAGAGTGCGATGGCAGTGATTGCAGGTCAGTCTTTTGGGTTCACTTTGGCGAGTGTTTTCATTCCGCCTCTGTCGTTTTGTCAGGTATGTTTCTTTTGCCTTGAAGTCTCTTGCGAGCGTGCCACTGCGCAATTTTTGTCTCCATCTGCTTCGATCATTTGCAAGGTTCTCCCATTCATTGGGGTCGATGTTGAATGCTTTCATCGTGACCTTGCAAGTGTCTTTGAATCGCAGATGTGGCCTACCTCTGGGTCGGTTGCCAGTAGCAAGTTCCCCGTAGAGAATTTGTCTGGGGATGCGATCATTTTCCATACGGTGGAGATGTCCAAGCCACCGCAGTCTTTTTTTGCCTAGGAGAGCCTGAGTTGATGGAATGTTGGCTCGGCTCAGAACTTCGATATTTGAGATCCTGTCTTGCCACTTGATCTTGAGAATTTTGCGTAGGCAGCGCAGGTGGAAGGAGTTGAGGGATCTTTCATGTTTGGAGTAGGTGGTCCATGTCTCTGAGCCATACAGCAGGGTGCTTAGGACGCAAGTTTGGTATGTATACTGTATGGAACTCCTTACCACCAAATATTCCAAACATAGAAAGCGAGGCACTTTTTAGATCTGAAAGTGAAATGAAGACCTATCTCTTCAGAAAACACTTTGATGTATAGTCTGTGTGTTTGTGTGTGTGTATGAAGGAGAGAGAGGGAGAGATAGTGTTTGTGTGTGTGTGTGTGTGTGTGCCTTTGTGTGTGGTCAGTTGTTAGGAATGAGATTTGTTCTGTTTTTGAATGTTTTGTAAAGGGCATAGAGCATCCCTGGATATCCGCTATATAAATGAACTTTATTATTATTATTATTATTATACATCTAGCTATAATGGCATGTTGAGGCGAATTGCTGAGGGCAAAAACGATCTTCTGTTGTTGGCGATGATGATGATAACGGTGAAGCAATCAGCTGCGGTCCTTTCCAATGGTAACTGTGGGTCGTTAACTGTCTTAATAAGTAAGACTATCACAAGAGTTTGTAATGACTAGATGAAGGTGTGAACAGAAAGACCATCGTACACAACTGGAGCTCAAACATTTATAGTAAGTGTGAAACACATCTGATTTGAAGTTGAAGAGTGCTTCACACAAGATGTGTTTTAAA
>OZ007582.1:10157893-10205393 GCA_963931925.1 Onchidella celtica
CGTTGTTTTTATTGTTGTTGTTGTCGTGGTTGTTGTTGTGGTGGTGGTTGTTGTTGTCGTCGTTGTCGTTGCTGCTCTTGTTTTTTTTTTGTTTTTTTTGTATTGTCGTCCCCGGCGTTGTTGTTGTTGCTATCGTTGCCATTGTTGTTGTTGTACTCGTCGTCATAGTTGTTGTCGTCGTCGTTGTCGTCATTGTCGTTGTTGTTGTTGTTGCTGCTGTTATTGTTGTTATTGTCATCGTCGTCTTTCTCTATGTACTATTTGTTGTTGTCGACGACGTCGTAGTTGTTGTTGTTGTCGTCGTCGTCATATTCGTCGTCGTCGTTGTTGTTGTCACTGCTGTTGTTGTCGTCGTCCTCGTCGTTGCTGCTGCTGCTGTTGTTGTTGTTGTGGTTGTTGTTGTTCAAATATTAACTTTTGTTAAGTGAAAAGGAAAAGTGTAAACCTCCTGTAAGAAATCCTTTAACAGAAAGGAGCTAAATGGCAACAGACATTGAAGTGGTCAGGCCCGGCTGGATCATTAAAATTGCATGCATGGGGTTTTTTGCTTTTCATTTTTTTTTTTCAAAGTTATGAAGGTTCTTGTGTATTATACTTTTGCAACTGTTGGCAGTTAGTGGGTGAGAGAGAGACAGAACTGAAAAGGAGAGAGAGGGGGTCAGAAAGGGAGGGTGACAGAGACGGAGAGAGAGAGAGAAGAGGGAGAGAGAGGGGAGAGTAAGGATGGAGAGAGAGGCAGAGAGAGAGAGAACGGGGAGACAAGGAGAGAGGAGGAGACAGAGAGACAGAATCACATACACAGATTTAGAGAGAAAGAAAGGGAGCGGGAGGAAGGGAGGGAGAGAGAGAAATAAAGAGAGGAAGAGAGCGAGAGAGAGAAACAGGTATACAGAATTTTTTTTTAAATCTGTTGATAACGTCATCCATCAGTGTGATATGAGACTATCCAACATGACCATTTCAGTGATGTAGAGGGTCGGCCTGTATGACGATGATACGGTGGGGATACTTGAAGTTATCTTCATGTATGACATTCTGACATACGCACGCTTACGGGTCACAGGTCAGGTGATAGAGGTTCGTGAATGATGTCATAAGGTGAGCCAGAGCTCCAGTAAGAGGCACAGACCAAACACGTAGGGAATTTTCTGGAAATAGAGAGGCGAGTGGGCGTGACAAATACACAAATAAAACACACGCAATCAGAGGTGAGATTAGAGTTGGCGAAATGCAGGCAAACAGACTGACGCATCAGAGGGCGTAGAAAAAAATGGGGAATTGTGTAGGGGGAGGAGGGGGGCTGGTAGGACAGAACTATATGGATGGATGGATGGGTGGATGGGTGGACGGATGGATGGATGGATGACGGATGGATGAATGGATGGATGGATGGATGGATGGATGGATGAATGGATGGATGGATGGATGGATGGATGGATGGATGGGTCGGTGGGTGGGTGGATAGATGGGTGGATGGATGGATGGATTGATGGATTAATGGATATGGATGCACTGACGGATGTGTGGAAGAACGGACGGACGGACGGATGGATGGATGGATGGATGGGTGGATGGATGGATGGACGGACGGGCGGCTGGGCGGATAAATCGATGTATGGAAAAACAGATGAACAGACGGACGGATGAATGATGGGTGGGTGTATGTATGTATGGATGGATGAATGGATGGATAGATGGATGGGTGGATGGATGGATGGATGGATAGATGGATGGGTGGGTAGATGGGTGGATGGATGGATGAATGGATGGATAGATGGATGGGTGGATGGATGGATAGATGGGTGGGTGGGTGGGTGGGTGGATGGATGGATAGATGGGTGGGTGGGTGGGTGGGTGGGTGGGTGGATGGATAGATGGATGAATGGATGGATGGATGGATGGATGGGTCGGTGGGTGGATAAATGGGTGGGTGGATGGATGGATGGATATGGATGTACGGACGGATGTGTGGAAGAACGGACGGACGGATGGATGGGTGGGTGGCTTGATGGATGGATGGACGGATGGACAGAGGACAGAAGGGCGGACGGATGGACGGATGGATGGATGGACGGGTGGGTGGATGGATTGGTGGATGGATGGATGGATGGATGGATGGATGGATGGATGCACGAAGCGATGAGAGAAGAGGAAACAATAAAATGCTTTGTCGATTTCCTTGCAAGAAGAGAGTGCAAATACCAAAAAGAATTTTTTTTAAATTATATATCAGAAAGAACAATAATGGAAAGCGAAACTGTGAAATTACTAGAACAATAGCAAGGAACCGAGAACAATATGAACGTAAGAATAAAAAATAAAAAAAAAGAACACTGAGCCCCCCCCCCCCCCCCCCACCATTTTATACACTATCCCATTTTTTTACAATTTGAAACAAAATAAAACAGCAAAGGAAAACAAATAATACCATTAAATCCGCCATACCAGGTGCACTAAGAGTTAAAAGATACCTTAAGTGACATCCAAGTAGACATCCTCTAGAGACCAGGACGTTTACATGTTGAAGTGAGGGCAAACAACTTCCTGCGACTGCTCGTCGTCCACACTGAGTTATCAAACGTTCTTGACACAATACACGTTTGGTAACCAATGAAAACTTGCGTAACCATGTATCCGGGTTATACTGACATATTTGACTTCTTCCGCTTTGCCGAGAATGCAGATATACGAAGACTTTGCCATGCTTAGAAAACGTTTGTCTTTTCGTTCCTAAGTGCAGCTCTGTCACTGAAGAGGCACCAGATCAGTTCTGAGTCCTGTTTCGGGAAGCGCAAAAGTCTTCCTTTATGCAAACTGTCCCGGATGTCAGTAATTAATAAAAAGTTCCGGAAAAAATAATTATGACATGATGGACATAAACAACCTCTGGTATCTAGTACTTATGACTTGTTTTGTTGATAATACCATGACAAATTTCCCACTCGCGCACTTCCCACTTTTTATGAGTGTTTACGCACATACATTTGTGAGTGTGTTTTTGTGTTTGTAGGCGTCTGAGCGCCTGTGTTTGTATGTCATCGCAGTTAGAAAAGTGTTTTCCATTCAAACAGTGCAAAATAACTGTAGCAATATAACACAGCAATTTCTCTCTTTTTTTTTTTTTTTGTTGTATTTCATTGGCCAACTGAAGTTGGCAATATGTGTTTTATTCATTTTTTCTTACTTAATGTTGATTACATTGGTGAGTAGCGAAAAGCTGGAACAAAAAATATGAACAGGTAAATTCAAAACAAACAAAAAAAATGAAAATAATAATAACTAGTAAATGAATGCAGTGAGATTTTTTGCTAGATTAAAATAGTTAATCTAAAGTTTTTGAACGATTATTTTCTCATATGTCACTGGTTTCTCAACTGAAGAAAACCAGGTGAAAAACAATCAATCGATACAAAGAACTATTTTTGTCCCATCATCCCAGCCCAGCCCTACCAACTCGAAGATTTAATTTTTAAAAAGAAAAAAAAAGAAAAAAGCGGAGATCTGCAAAGTTGCATCACTGTGTGTATAGTTTATATATTGAACATATTTATTAAGATTTCATCAAACACTAATGGGCTATTCTTCTTCTTCTTTCGTTCACCAATCTAAATCTGCAGATTTGTTCTTTTAAGAAACTCTATGGTTTTCTGCAGCTCTGGCAGAGCACCATAGAGTTTGATATTCAGGTCGGTGGGTTGGGGCCAATACGTTTCTCGCAGTGCTGAGAAGAGTGTGCAGTTCTGCAATATATGCTCCGTGTTTTGAGGAGACTGGCTGCACTCGCGTATATGGCAGATGTTCCTATTTTAAACTTGGTGAACATATGATGGTGGAGCCTATTGTGGCCAGTCCTTAGTCTGAACAATATTACTTGATCCTCTCTGTTCAGGAGATAATATTTATCCTGTTGGGTTATTTGCTGCCGTCTGCTGTTTTTGATGGTATTAATGAAGCATGTTTTGGTCGTTACTGGTAGATCATAGTACTATTAAAATGAAGCAAGCGCGAGTTCTAATAACTGATTGTTTTGTTTTTGTCTTTGCAAAGCTAAACAATTAAAAAAAAAAAAAACTTAAAAAGTGAAACTATATACATCTACTATTAACTGTGGGTCCTTGGGGTTGAGAAAGTTTACTGCAGTGTGAGTGTCGTGGGCTGTTGGCACACAGGGTCAAGTGTGTCTTTGCCTGTGTATCTCGAGATGCCAGGTCACTCTTTCCTCTGGCGGACTTAGACAGTTTTGATGTGTCCGAGCCAGCCAGACGGACCTGTTTCAGTCTGACCATTGCGGGCCGTGAGATCACATTAACCTCCGTACTTCACATCTCATACTATCTTCTTCAAGTACCGGATCTGGAACAGATATCGACGATCATGGTTCGCCACTCATTCCTCCGCTCGGATGCTCTCAAAAAGCCCATAATTATTGTCCTGGTTTTTCCCTGCCGCCCACCTGTTCAAACTCTCTAAATATGTTATTCTGTGTCTACTTCTGCTTTCTTTTGCCCTCTATTTTACCAGTTAGAGCAGAGATGTTCAAGACCTTTGTGTCGATCCAGGTGTCCCATGAACTGCAATTGTCTTTTCCTACTATAACAGAGCCAAAACAGTCTTGGTTCAGTGCTCCACTAGCAGTAGTTTCCCTTATATCAATATAGATTTACACTCTATTTTGGACGGTACTTGAATTGTAAACATCTCCCTAACACGACGTTAATTTTTCTTAACCCTCTGGTCCCCAAGATACCATTATTTGGAACACCACTCTTGGTGGCTAACATTCTACATTTTTGACAATTTCTACTTTTCCCATCAATTATTTTTACCTGATGTTATGGTCTTTCATTCTTTCTGACTTTCCTTCCTTTTCATTCATTTTATCTAAATTTTGTGGGTTTCAAATTTTTCAGACAAGGAGCTTTATGTCTGGCCACTACAGGGTTAAGTAAACAAACGCCTGTTTGCCACCATTGCCATCCGGTGTCAAAAAGCGTCTATATCCTCTCTGTGCTCTCTTAGCCAAAACATATGCACAGCACTATCTTATCTGTAAAGAGATGTAGAGCCTATCAGTGTATCACAAGCTGTTACTCAAGAGGGTGTCACCCCAGGAATTGGTCAATAAGACCCGGACTCAACAATGGTTAAGGGCGTACTTTTTAGCTTTTCTGTTCTCATTGAGAATCCGTGATTTCTCGTTGAAGATCGCCTTGATGGTACAGAGGAAAACGTTAAGGAAACAAGTCACAACCTTAGTTTTTGTTTGATCTATCTCCGTTTTCGAGAGGAAAAAAAAAAAAAAACCCACAGATCTTGTAGTATGTAGAAGAGGTATAACAAATGCATACTTTGACATTTTTTGGCAAAATGCGTTGAGGCACCTCTCAAGCAGTTTCATCGATCCGATTTATTCTAACTCTTTATGATAGTAACTAAAGCCGGTAATGTTTTAATGTCGAATTGTCCAGTTGTGCAAAAAATGGAGTTGGAGCAAACAAGAACTGGGATAGCCAGGGTTCTGAATAAGAAACCAAGTCGTGTTGTTGTTGTTGTTGTTGTTGTTGTTGTTGTTGTTGTTGTTGTTGTTGTTGTTGTTGTTGTTGTTTCTCCGTGGCAAGGAAGACTTGATTTATTTGGTGGTGTTGTTGTTTTGATTTGTTCTATTTGTTTGTTTAGCTGTTGTTTGTTCTCCCCCATCTTTTTTTTTTTTTATTTCACCTTGAATCTTCCTGTCTTCTTTCTTTGCTGTTGCGTCTTATTCCATGTGCTCCTATTTCTTCTTCTTCTTTTTCTTTAGTGTGGGAAAAAAAAGGGGTGGGGGGGGGTGGGGGAGGGGGGGCGCTTCTGGTGGGGGGTCTCCTTCCGTCTTGTTGTTCTGTTCTATTCTGTCTACGGTCCTGCCTTTTCTCCAGCACAATGTGACCGCTGTCGTGTCGACGTGCCTTCTTCAGAT
Source organism: Onchidella celtica (assembly GCA_963931925.1). Classification (NCBI taxonomy): domain Eukaryota; kingdom Metazoa; phylum Mollusca; class Gastropoda; order Systellommatophora; family Onchidiidae; genus Onchidella; species Onchidella celtica. The sequence goes on from OZ007582.1 coordinate 10,163,847, forward strand.
TGAGACTCAAACCTAAATTTTTCTTTTTTATAATAATTATCTTCGACCATTATTATCATTAATTTTCTGTTCCCCCTTCCTATCTCCTCTGTCGGGTCCCTTTTTCCTTCCAGCTCTCATTTAATACAATTTCTGTCCTCGTTTCTTCCATCTTTTATTTTTCAGTATCTTCTATTTCATGAACCATAAAAAAAAAACGGGCTAGTTTAAATGAAATGAAATAAACAAATAAGTCAATAATACAGAGATAGATCAGTGAATAAAATATATGAACAAATAAAATAATAAAATGTTTTTTTTTCACGAAGTGATCATTGGCGTAACAGAGTGACATACTAGGGGTCAGAGTCAAATCTACAGAAAGTTACTTGACCATGGGGCAGAAGGAAGAAAAAAGAAAAAGAAAGAATAGTAAGCAACAGGGATACAGACAATCAGACCAGGGGTCATTAGACACACAGACAGACAAAAATGAGGAAATTTAATACAATTATTCTATACAACCTGTTTTTTAGGCCCAGAGGTTATGAAACACTGGCAAAAACAGTTGTGCACAAGGGAGGCAGACAGACGATATGAAAGATTCATTGCTTATACAGATAAACACCCGCGCAACTAAAAGAGTTGGCTGACAAACGTGTGGGCAGACATATAGATAAACACACAAACACTATAACCCAGGGGAGATAAGTTTGTTTAGGTAAAGTGGCGAGAGAAATGCAAAGATTTCTCTTGCATCAGCAGTGAGACAAGACCCACCCATTCGCTAAATCACAGGTATAATCTCTGTGAATGCCTTCTTGCCAAATAATACTCATAATTTTCTGTTACAATGCTTTCTTGCGCAATAACATCATTAATCACTGTTGACGCCCTTTTTACGGAATGATTCAGAATCTCTATTAGTGTATTCTTCTAATACAAGAATACGCAATGTATGCGCTAGCAATGCCTTGTGAAAATTAAATAGCAAAGTTGAAATAGTCCAATGGATACCCAAAAAAATGATAATAATAAAATAAAGCATAATAAATGTGAATTGATCTGACGAAATTGGGCTTAAGGTGAAAGACCAAATTCCTGAGAATTCAAAAATGAAACACTTCATATCTGAGTGTACTTGGACAAGGTGTGGCACTGAATGGATGACTAGAAAAGGAAAGAGAACAAGAGGACGTCCCGAGAGACGATGGAGAGATGATATTGTGCAGACAGATGGACAGGCATGGTCAAGACGGACGGAAAACAGAGAAGAATTGTTAAATTTTCAAAATTCTATTCTGTACTTTGATGTTATGATTGATTATATATTTAAGCTAGTGCTATGTGACAAAGAGCGTCTATGTGTGTGAAACTGAGAGTGTGTATGGGTGAGAGTGCGTGTTTCAGTATGAGATTTGGAAAGTGTATGCATGAATCATTGATGCAATATACAGCGCATTGAGTAATAATTTTATTAGAAATGCGCTATAGACCCTTTTAATTTACTCTCCTCCATATCACGTAATTTGCAAACAAAATGGCCGCGTGCCCCACTTGTAGGGCGGAAGCGGTGGACAACGGTCGAACGATGCCATCCTCTTGTTGGGCACCCAACTGTACAAAACCGTTACGTGCTGGTTCTGGCATAAAAATGCATCTTTGCTTTGAATGTGCACATATTCAGATGCCATCACCAAGGCAAGTTGAGGTTTTTGCCCTACACGGTGCTTTTCGAAGCCGTGCGGCTACCCGCAAACAACCGTAACGCGGAAGTGAAAAGGGTCTATAGAAATTCTATCTATTATTATCATTATTATGGACATCATTGACGTAAGGACGGACAGGACCTTAATAAGAACAACAACGACAACTCGTCCTCTTGGAATGGCAAGGTTCTCACTGCCTTCCTTCAACTCTTGAAAAATGGGTGGCTGAAGTTTCATGCGCTCAGAGCTTTTAGAGGTACGACTTTTTTTCCTTATAGTAATTCTTACAAATTACACGTCGAATCCGCTTGATACTTTAACACACAATGGAGAAAGCCTGTACACGTAATGTGTAGTGTGTAGCTCAGTTCAGCCCAAAAGTAGAAAGAGAACCTTGTCATTCAAAGGGGTCAAACTTGAGAGTTAAAGCAAAAAACAAAAAAATGGAATGAGCTCTTTCAAATTATGAGATAAGTGATAGTATTGATTTAATATTTAATACCCTTCACTGATGTAATGTCCTAAATTTGTTTAATTGTTTGATTGTTTTATTGGTTCAATTTCCAACCTGTTTTTTTCTTTTCTTCCCGATGAAGGTTTAACCCTTTGCTTGCCAACGCCAGGGAGTTTGGATTTTCAGATTTTGGTTACTTTTAGATACAAGATTACTGCACTTATTCCAAGTCGCGAGAGTGAATCTAAATGTGGACACCCATTAATTTTCTTCAAAGGACATTCATTTTTCTATAGTTTTACAAGCTACATTACAATTGACAATTCACGAGTCTGCACTGCTAGCATTTAAAGGGTTTAAAGACCGACTGCTTGACTTGTCTTCCCTTTCCCTTTTCGTTCTATCGTATCCTTTTGGTATTACTTGTATTTCTTACGCGATGCTTTGCTGCTATAACGTTTTCTTTTTGCCATCATACTATAATGGAGCTAGAAAGGTGAACATGTAAACATTTAAAACTTTGTGTCTACACGACCAAACGTTATTAAACTTTGTGGGCTACATCAATTTTTGAGGATAAGTTACGTGGACACATCCATTTTTGGGACAGAATTTGGCTTTTTTTTTTTTTTTTGCCTCAAAGAAGAGGCATTTTCATTGAGACAAATGGAAAAGTATAACTGGAAATTCCATTATGACAACTACAAAACGGCACTGTGGCTAGTACCTTTAATTTGCTTCAGAACTTGCTGAGACCCCACAAGGTTTCTGTGGTTTTTATAATATTTCTTCAAATTGGGAGAGGTGTGCCAGTCTAGAAAGTGCAAGACAGTTATGGCCTGTGGAGAGTGCAAGCCCAGGATCATCCAGGGAAGCTGCAGCCGGATTTACAGGCGGACAATGTAAACAGAGAGATAGACAAACGAAGGTGTAATCTGCTGGGAGTCCTCCCAAGGCAATATACAAAGCATTCCAGACCGTGCAGTCTCATATTCATATAAACACGAGTTTATCAAATAAAGCAAAATGTGAAGCGCTTGTATATAAAGTTGGCCCTTGAAATGTGTTAATCTCGGGCCCCCACAAGTGCTGACATCTGAAGGAAGGGGCCGTCTACAGGGTAAGTATGCTGGAGTTTAGTTGTTTTGACCTCCCCTCTGCTCAATGTACGTTTTTCATACACTTGGTCTCACCCCCAGATTTCCCCACAGTCATGTAGGAGAGCACAATAATTAGAACAGTGAATGTCTATAACAAGGCCTGGATGTTCCAAAACTTTTAATGACATTTCACATGGATTATTTAACTGTTTCATAATTAGATATCTGGCATTTTCCATTTTTATAATTATAATCCTACAATGTTTATGTTTTAAAAATGTAAATAGTAACAAACGTCTTATTTCATTGCCATATGGTCATCAGAATCCACTCGCCTTTGTCCCACGTAGGCTTTTCATACGCTAAAGTCATCCCACCCCCCCCCCCAACACACACACACACACACACACACTTCCTAGCGTATGTACTTTATGGATGACCCCTGAGGCAACAGAAACACAGCTGTGTGTAGTTGTTGCTAAGGTTATATTTCCATTATACAATGGAGAGATTTTAATGTGACCTAAAATGTATAAATTATATATATATATACATATATAAAAAATTAGGACAACAAAAAAGCTGTGTGATTTCCAGGTCTAGATTGCCCTATCCAAGATTTCTGAAACCTGAAAAAAAATGGGTAAAAAATAATCAAATACGTTCTGAAAACATAAGTACTAGTTGGTCTATTGACTTGGGAATTACGCAGAATGATATTTAGAGTGTGTCATGCAAGGTGTAAAGAGAGAGGAGAACGAAATTTCCGATCACATTTTTTGTTTCTACTCGACGAAAATGCGCTTCTTCCTTCGAGGCTAAAAAAATAAACAATTAAGTAATATCAGAGAGTATACTATGTATAGAGAGATCTCACTTCAGCCAAATCGCGAAACTAGGCCGCTGATGTAGACAAGAAATTGAAGAATTGAAAGAGACTTCCTTCACCAACGATAATGTGCATATCTGTTTACTGTGGTTTGTTCATGTTTTTTTTTGGGCTGGCCCTTACGCCCAATGGAAATGCACAAACCGGTATTGTTTATCGCAGCGACCTACTTTCCGCTCCATGCTAACAGTGGTTTCGCGGAGCCTCCCGTGTCTCGCAGTGCAAAACGACCAATAGTGAAATCTGTCTATACATACAGACTCTCTGGTAATATCAAATTTCGAATTTGCCGACAATGGACTTGTCTAAGTCATTCATCACCAACAATTGTGACCATGTAGTCACGAAGTTTCGGGTGCTTACAATTATAGTGCATTGTCATGTTCACCATGTAGCTGCACCACAGTATGATCAGAGACCTTATATCACAAACAAATATTTGTCAGTAAATTAAAATAACCACCATAACCAAAATAAGACGGTCAGCAGCAGTTTTTGTGCTGCACGCCTGGGCTGTGGGTATGGAGGAAGTGCCTAGCCCTTCGTGCACTTTCCCCCTCTCGACAGTATTGATTTGATCCATTGGAAAGACATGGTCGATACGCGTGGAATCAACAGTGTTGCAGGAAGTGCATTCCTCCATGAAGTGTGCCTTTAGGGGTTATCCCTATTTTTAATAATTAATAATGAATTATATACATTTTTTTTGTTGGAGATATGGAGGGGGGAGATGATATGGCTGAATTTTAATCTAATTTTGCCCGGGCAGCGACCTCTGCGGCCTACTCTTTACGATTTCCAACTGCCAAGGTTTCTTTAACGTGCGCAACGTGCAAACGGGCCCTCCGAATTTTTCGTCCTTATCCGAGAAGACTAGGTCCTCGATCCTACCCCCAAATAGGATCAGGGACACGAAAATATGAGAATTTTCAACATCCCTTGGCACGAGAGGCGAGCACCTTGCCTCTAGACCACCTTGTCCCCGAACTTAAATTAAAATAATCATGTTAAGAAAAATAGAACGTTAGATACCAGTTGACGTCATTCAGACACAGAAAGTAGGCCTTGGGCGGTTTAAGGGACAAATCTCCATCCCGGGGGACAGGGGTTGGGGGGTTGGGGCTTAGGGACCCTTTGCGCATGCGCCGCGCGTGCCAATAAGGCCACTGGATCCAGGTACGTGCAAGCCCACATGTAAAGGTACCCCCGTGACGTGACAAGGGAGTGCACTCAAACGACAACACGGGCAGATAATTAAAACGTCTCAAGACACTTGAGACAGCAGGGTTATCGGTCCTGCTGAGCTCTCCCGTGATGGAGGCACAAGGGGAATAAACAGGGTAAGGATAGAATGTTATCGAAGCTGGTTATCTGCAAGTGTTTCATCTGTTCAAGTGGAGGTAACTGCCGGGTGATAATGACTTCTTTCCCCTTGCTGTTTTTCTTTTTTTTTTTTTTCAGGTTTTCTTTTTCATCCAAAATTTTTTGTTTCACCTGGGTATTTGGGGTAGTTAATACCTGTGGATGGGCACTGACGAGTACCTCCTTTTCCCTTTATACTCTCGTCAGCGTTGGTTTACAGTCTGAGATACCCTCAGTGCCCCGCCCTCCGTCAATTCAAAAAAAAAATGATATCAATTAATAAGATGATCTTCGTCTCAAAGTGTCAACTCTACCATGCAGCGTCCTTTCTGGCATGTTTGTAAGCGTCAACGCAGTGAGTGGCACAGTACTTAAGAGCAGTTGCACAGGATGGGAGATGTACAGGGCTGGGTAGGTGATAGTAATTCGGTTTGTTGTTGTTGTTGTTGTTGTTTTCTGGGGTGGGGGTGGGGGCCGTGAACAGTTTGTTCCACTTCAGGTCACAATATTTGTGCTCGTCATAATATTTTGTACTTTACTGTGATGACGTACTGCACCTATTACAAAGTCTAACTATCATCTGGAGCCACTAGATACGTTTTTTATAACAATCATAGTCAGTGAAATTTCATGAATATTATCATGTCTTTGTCTGTGAATAATTCAACCGCCTCTCCCCACCCCTCTGCCCACCTACCACCGCAGAATTCCTGAAAGATATTTTTTTAAATAATGTGAAAAAATAAAAAGCTGAGACAATGGGTTGGTTCCAGATGACCTCACAGAACTTGCACTTCTCCGGAATTTGAAGACATTTTTACACAAAGTACCAGCAGTGCATTGCATGACCGTCTGCAGCTCTCAATTTTCGTGACGTAAACATACCAACTGAAAACCTGAAATAATTATAATCAACCTCCCCCCCCCCCTCCCCCCCCCACCCTAAAGAGAGAGAGACTCCGGTCAAACAAGTGTTAAGGTCGGTGATTTCTTTACACTCTACAAGGTCGGGCCACGCCCAAGTCATGGGCCATTTGAGTTTGAAATACAAGAGAGTCTAATTTAAGTTGGTATACATTCCACACTCATTCGATTCCAGAATTACTCCTTTCGCCCACCTGGAAATGTCAGCTATCACAGGAGTTAGATAGTGCAGCGTTTTGCGGGCGGACATTTATATTGTGTGACATCTTCCCGATAACACGAAAGAATTTCGCGAAACCGAATATGACATAAACATTGTAAACATGAAATTAAGTTGATCCACCGCGCTTGTATACAAACAAAGGGGAGGTTTGTTAAACATGACTTACATAGAGGTGGACGGATGGACGTCAACACGCCCTCTAGTTGAAATAAATGCATTTTTTCACGATAGAGCGTGTATCTATTTACTCTGGGCTAGGGTGAATTCGTGACATCTTGTGTTACAGCTTTGAGAAATAACGTTAGTGTTGTGTTCTTATGAAAGTGAAACAGTATTCTTGTTATAGAGAGACAGACACGCATTTATTGAGTTTGCGACAGCATTTTTTTTTAAGACGCAAGCTAGTCAAACAAGGCTTTCTTCAAGCCTATCATGGCGTGAAAGATTGACATTAAAAGTGCAAAAGTTTATACCCAACAAGATGGCTCAAGTAGCAGAAAGCAGTACATTTTAGTTGAACGAGTGCTGGTCATAGCAAAATTCGGAGGGTCCGTGTGCACGTTGCGCACGTTAAAGATACCTTGGCCGTTGGAAATCGAAAAGAGCAGGCCGTTGGAAATCGAAAAGAGCAGGCCGAACAGGCCGCTGCCCGGGCAAAAATAAAAATAAAAATTCATCCCTACCACCCCACCCCCCCGCCCCTTCCCCCTTCATCTCCCACCCCCTCAAAAAAAAAAAAAAAAACCGCCCACCGGCGCTGCATTGTGGCGAGGACGTGCCTGCTCCAGTTGTAACTGGGTGCAATGACACGAAGGCAAATTTCCCAAATGGGATTAAAGTAGTACATATATATACAAATACAAATACTTTCCAGTGACGCAACCGTTTTATATCCATCGACTCGCAGGACATGCTAGATGGATACGATATTTTCTTTTCTTTTAGAAGTACATTAGAACGTGGCAGAATAACCACAGAGCTGTGATCTGCTCCCTTCCCTGAGCTTTCAAAGTATATGAAAAATCTGTTTTCTGAGGATTTCTGCCACTGACACTTTCAACTGATTTTCTTCCTTTTTCTTTTTGTTGATGTCTTGTTCTTCTTGCTTTCCTCGTCTTCTTCGCCTTCTAAGGCCCCAAAGGGGCTGTCTTCTGCCATCTTTCTGGTCTTCATTTTGAAACCCTTTAAAGGGCTGTGATCTTTCTGTTTTGAAACCACAAAGGGCTGTTTCTGCGGTCTTTCTGGTCTTCATTTTGAAGCCCTTCAAAGGGCTGTTTTCTGTTATCTTTCTGGTCTCTGTTTTGAAGCACTACAAAGGGCTGTTTTCTGTGCTTTTGTTTTGAAGCATTACAAAGGGCTGTTTTCTGTGATCTTTCTGGTCTTCCTTTTGAAGCCCTTTAAAACGCTGTTTTCTTACTAGTCTTCGTTTTGAAGTCCTTAAAGGGCTGTTTTCTGTAAGCTTTCTGGTCTTGGTTCTGAAGCCCTTTAAAGGGCTGTTTTCTGTGATCTTTCTGGTCTGGTCTTCTTTTTGAAGCCCCCAAATAGGCTATTTGGGCTGACACAAAAATGATAGAAGGGCTGAGCGACAGTTTTTGAAATCTATAACGTGACCGTCCCCTGAGCCTGTCTGAAAACCATGTAAAGGGGGAAAGGTTTCCTCTGTATTATTATCATACTATAATGAAACTGAGATGCCAATGCAGAAGAAAGTATTATAGCTGGACGGCAACATGAAAAAAGTGGTCTCCACTAATGTTTTTCCTCCTTTTTTCCATTTTTATTGCAAGGAGGGTAAATTTTGGGGAAAGAAAATCTTCATTTACAAATGTCTCATTTTGAAGAACCCTCACATTATTTTATGTTTGAAGAAATGAATCCATGTTGTTTGTTGCTCCGTATGACACCCGAATTGTGTGTTCACAAAACAAGTGGCCGAGTGCGCACACACCTAGCTAAGCTCTCTCTCTCTCTCTCTCTCTCTCTCTCTCTCTCTCTCTCTCTCTCTCTCTCTCTCTCTCTCTCTCTCTCTCTCTCTCTCTCTCTCTCTCTCTTTTAAATAACTGAAATCCGAGATAATAGGAAGTTTCTTCTGATTTTCGTTTTCGTTTCCAATTCTTTTGTGATCCATTGTAACATTCATTTACGGTTTCTAATGCTGGGCTGTGCAACCCCCCCCCCCCCCACCAGCACACACGCACGTGTATTTTAATTATTTTTTTTCCAAGCCTCGCTGGGACCCCACGTATTTTATGTTTGGTTTTTTTTTTTCCTTGTTTGGTGACAGGAATGAATAAACGTGGGTAGGGAGGGGTGAGGGGGTCTCCCGGTGAGGAATTAGATGAGGGTGGTGGGCAGCAAACACTTTTACAAAGTCAAAAAAATATATCAAAAAAGAAAAAGCTGTAGGTCGCAAAGCCTCGCATAAGAAATTATACAGAAACAGTACAATTAAAACCCATAGGAACTTTTTTCTTTTTGCTATACTTAGACTTTGATTCCCGAATTGGCCATCTCGAAAACTGCTATCTTCTTTTAAAATTTCTTTTTACAGCCATTATCTCGAAATCGTTTACTTTAGGCAATGAGATTACTTAAGTATAAAAAGAGGGAAAAAGATAAAAAAAATATATACATAAAACAAATACAATATAATAAATTATACAATATGCACGGGTATTGTTTATTTGTCTAAATATTTAACCTTTGCCTGAGCCAACATTTAATTTCCATGACTTTGTTTACTTGAATATATCAGCGTGTCATCGCCCTTTTGGGTGAAATGATAACCATTTTCTAATGTTTTTCTTCATGTGTCTGCACTAAGGCGGGTTTGGGCGATACCGAAAGCAGATAGCACTCAGAATCGCGAACTTTTGACGTCTCTTTATCCAGCTTGTTTTTAACACGATCATAATGATGAATGCATGGCAAATCTGGCATTTTTTTCCCTTTCTTTTCTTTTGGAAAAAAAAAAGGAGGCAGATGGAATTATAATTATGTCTCTTACACAGGATATCCCAAAGGTCTGGTTCCACAGACCAAAATGTATTTCAAACATTAATTAAAGTAAATAGGGGGACATGGTGATCTGGAGGCAGGGTGCTCGCCTCTCATGCCGAAGGTACAGGGTTCAAATCCCGGTTGGTGCAGGCATGTTGGAAGTTTGGGATTTTTCTCATATTTTCCTGTCCCTGATCCTGTGGTAGGCAGGAACGAGCATCTAGTCTTCTCGTATAAGGACGAAAAAAATCGGAGGGCCCGTGTGCACGTTGCGCACGTTAAAGATATCTTGGAAGTTGGGGAATCGAGTAGAGCAGGCCGAACAGGCCGCTGCCAGGGCAAAATTCTAAAAAAAAACTAATCTCTACCACAACAAGGAAAATAAAAACAAGAAAATGTGACGTGTAAATGCCAAGGGCAGCTAACCCCCTCAAACAAATATCTAAACACATGATAGACTTGACGAAGTGCACCACAAGGCTTACCCTGCTTTTGCAAGTTTACACCCAAAAAATGAAAAATGAAAAGGTATTCTTTGTATAGACCCTTTTCACTTCCGCGTTACGGTTGTTTGTGGGGAGCCGCACGGCTTCGAAAAGCACCGTGTAGGGCAAAAACCTCAACTTGCCTTGGTGATGGCATCTGAATATGTGAACAGTCTAAGCAAAGATGCATTTTTATGCCAGAACCAGCGCGTAACGGGTTTGTACAGTTGGGTGCCCAACAAGAGGATGGCCTCGTTCGACCGTTGTCCACCGCTTCCGCCTTACAAGTGGGGCACGCCGCCATTTTGTTTGCTAATCACGTGATATGAAGGACGGTAAATGAAAAGGGTCCATAGAGGGAATTGGTACTTTTTCGCCATGTCAACAGACTGTCTACTTTTAGAATCTTCCCAATGGACGTCACGCTTTTCGTCATAATCCGTTTTAGTGTTTTTTCTAAAAATAGGATAATCTCTACGTGTATTAGTCAACCAATCAAAATACCGCGGCCGCCGTCACGTCACATTGAACAATGGGAAAAAAAGTTTTCCCCATGTATGTTGTCACGAGCAGAGTTAGGGTCTTGGGGAGCATTCGACTGCACGAGAGGCAGCTAACTCACACTCGGACACAACCACACAAGAAAAGTATTAAACAACTAGAGTATATATATATGTCAGGCCGGTCAGGCCATGTTTTACATAAATATTAATAAACAAAACAAAAGACAATAGAGGTATATTCAAAGCAATAAATTCTAATTACTAACTTAATCTATGATATTTCATGTAATTATGGTTCCTTATTGGATGTACTGCAATCAATATCAAATAGGTATATTATACGAAACTAGATATCAATTTAAAGTGACAGTTGAGTCGCCACTGGCCAGTCGCCAGGCAAACTCTCCCTAAATCATATGGGCTTGAATGTTAGGAGAGCCCAGTACGTTCCAAGCCTACAGAAGCACACATCGGCTTGTAGGTAATTACGCAGTTGCAAAAAAACTATTTATATATATGCACAATCATTATTCAATTCATCAACAATGTGCCATATTACTTCAATCATACTATGGAATTAATTCTATAACACAGGCCACTCGTCGTCGAGCGCCAGCTGGGGTTTCCCTAGACTTCCTATGAGGCTGTGGTTCTCTCTCTATCTCTGATCTTCTATTATGCTTGAACAAATAAGATATATTACCATTGGTCACGCCTACTGGTAGGCGCGAACATCAAAATAGCGCAGCGTGGGCTTTCAAAGGTCAGCCCACTCAGACCTTTCTTTCTAGAGCTCAGTCAGTCCGTTAGCAAGGACTTCTAGTCTTCAAACCACACAGTTCAGGTACTGGCCAACCGGAGATACTTCACGACACGATGCTTCTGCTCGTCTGTATTCACCAAATCTGAACGTTACACGATGTTTTATACTATCTAACTACCCAGCGTGCTAGTCCGCTGGCCCAATTAGTTCAGCTATCTCATAGGTCGAAACCTCCCACCATTTTAATTGTAGTAATACGTCTGCACTATTCTACCAGCCAGTTAACGTGCAAAAACTTGTCTAGTCATACTTAACAATGTCAACTATCCCCACCTTGTTTCACCCCTACTCCATTACTTATTAATCACGAACATTAAAACCGACAAGCGTGCATCTAACAGTTTAACTTTACATTTATTTACTCACCAACTATAATTCGCGAGGGCCGTTCAAGGCCACCAGCCAATTTCTCATGGTCCTGGTAAAACAACAACAACTCACTCTCTGCGTGAGTTTTAACAACATCTGAATCATGACATATGTCGCACAATAGGCTAACCGAGACTAACTTATCTGCAGACATTTACACAATCAGTTTACAGTGCAATCATTGGGGTTTACTTAAGTTTTCTTATTTCCAGGGGCAAGTTTACACCAAAAAATGAAAAGGTATTCATTATATAATCGTTTCTTCATGGAAAGAGTATGTCGATTTTTTTTCTCATTATTGGTTTTTTGCACTGATGTTGTTTGTTGTTCCGATTTTTGCAGGTGTGATGGTTGTACATCATGTCTTTTCAATTTTAAAAGAAATTTCAGCCAACACACTTTCACTTCGTGCTCAAAGATCAAATTACAACAACAATAAAAAAGAAAATTATAATAATAATTTGTTTGGGTTGTTTTTTTTTACCGAATATGTAAGAAATTTAAGTCCAACGTCTGAGGACCTGACTAGTAAATCGCTCTTGTACAAAATATGACAAATTTAAGTTTATATATCCCCCATATCACCAACGAAAATTTATAATTCATTATTAAATCAATATTATATACTATTATATTCAAATAACATTATAATACTTTAGAATACAAGTTGTGAGTTGTGAACTGTTGTGAGTTGTGAACTGCGCCTAACAGGCTGCGTTACAATTTGCTCTGAGATAAGAGAGAGATAGAGAGAGTGAGAGAAAGAGAGTGAGAGAAAGAAAGAGAGAGTGAAAGAGATGCAAATGGAGAGAACAAGACTTTCTGTAAAGCGCCTAGAGCAAACTCGTTTGGATTAGGCGCTGTATAAATCATCTTCATCATCTTCATCATCATCATATAATATCCTTTCACAGTGCAAAAGAAAAAAGAATGAAATGAAAGGAGAGGTAGCTATAGTCTGGTCATTTCATCTGGACTTCAGTCAATAATAAAAAACGGTAACAAAGCGAATATGCCAAACAATAGCAAAAAAAACAACAACACTTATTTGAAACTCATAGACCTGCAAAGACTTTAAGACTTTCTGTACAGACGCGCAGTGGGTCTTCATCGTGAGATAGGCAAAGACTTTTTTCCTTTTTTCATGTGAGGGGTAGGATGGAGTGGGGGGGGGGGGGGTGGGTGGCTGGGAGTGTGAGGAGCGGTACAACACTTTTTTTTAAAAGATGTGTGTTTATTAAACGAAGAGTTCTGTATGTCTGCTTGTTCCCCTACCCCCATACAGCCCCTTCTTGCCCCCCCCCCCCCACCTCCCCTCTCTTTTTTTCTCTCGCTCTCTCTCTCTCTCTCTCTCTCTCTCGCTTTCTCTCTCTCCTTTTGATTGTGTTTGTGTGAGACAGGCAGACAGAGACAGACAGAAAGGGAGAGGGGAGAGAGAGAGAAAGGAAAAGACAGACAGACAGACAGGCAGGCAGGCAGGCAGATATACAGACAGATGGGTAGACAGACAGAGAAAAAAAAAGTGAAAAGAGAGAGCAAATTAGCAGGGGCGACGTTAGAATGGTCACCAGTAACTATTTCTGGGCTAAAAGGAGGTTGGGGGGGGGGGGTACCTCAAACGATGATCAGCGTTTTGAAAGGGGTCTAGGGGCAAACTTTAATAAAGTTGCAAACGGTTTAAAAATGAAGATTAAAAGACCCCCAGGGGGTCATGCCAGACGAAATCGTTCGTATTTTGTCAGCGAAAACGGTATAAAAGCCAAAGCTTTCTTTTCGTCCGTGGTACCTCCCGGTCTACAGCGGTGGATTAAACAATTATCTCGGGGACTTATCGGGACACGCTGTGATTCAACATTCCCCCCCCCCCCACCCCGCCCTACCCCGAACTACCGCGCCTGGAAATCGTTCTACGTTCTTAATTAGCGAGGCTAGACGGGTATAAAAACTGCACTCCGGGTGAAGAGTCTGGGTGTTTGATAGTCAGCCGTCAGACGGTGATATTGCAGTGATATAAAATACCATTTAAACGCTAAATTCACGTGTTTAAGGAAAGTGCGCACTCACACAAAGTTAAAAAACAACAAAGTAGGCCGGCCATTTACTCAAAGAAGATCATTTACTCGAAGTAGGTCAGTTACCATCTTTCATTACTAAAGTGCCCCAGTTTAGACATTGGAGTGAACTGTCGTTTAGATATTTCCTGCTCAAGACACCTGTCGATATAGGTTGGTAGGAAGTTGGTAAATTAGGTAGGATGTGGATAGATCTACAGGCCAGAGTGTATGTGTGGAATGTGTGCATGTGTGTGTGAGGGGTGGTGTGGGGGGGGGGGTGATAGGTAAATACTTAGTACATGCCACGGGTAGGTGGGCAGGCGGTTAGGTATGTTGTTCAGTAGAGATGTGTCGATGGGTAGATAAATGGATGGGTACTTTGGCGCAAGGATGGTGGTTGGGTAAGGCCCGGCGCGCACTATGTTAAAATTAACCATCCATTCAATGCAAGCAACCTTTGGCGTGGCGTGCAGCACGGTAAACTCTTTGCCAAGCAAGCAAAAATCTGCGTTTGCACGCCTTGCAGCAGGCGAAACAGGAAAGTGCGCGCCGGGCCTAAGTGAGATGAAGATAGCTGGATAACTAAGCAGATAGTGTCACGATTAAGGTTGATGACCTTGTACGCCACGAGTATAGAGGGGGTAAACTTAGTAGGGGAGAAGGGGATTTTTTTAAAGTTGTTGTCGAGCATGAAAGATTAAATATCACGAGGAAGGTCGGTGGCCTTGTGCGCCACGAGTCTAAGGGGGGTGAGCTTAGCAGGGGAAAACACGGTTTTTAACATTGTTGACGAGCGTGGATAGATACACACGACTCGCTTTAAACTAGTCGCGTGTGCAAAAACCTCGGGAGTATAAGTAGAGGAGAAGCTCGACACACGTGGTTCCCAAATTATTCGTTCCTAGAGGAAGACGCAGCGAGAAGTGGTCCGGGCGACAAGTGGAAGGTCGTGCCATGGGGACCAGGGGTGTTATGTATGTGAGGAATCTATGAAGTTCCCCAAGTTATTCATTCCTAAAAGGAAGACGCAGAATTTATCGGTCCGGGCGACAAGTGGAAGGTCGTGCCAGTGGGGACCAGAAGTGTTAGGTGTGTGAGGGATCCATGATGTTCACATTTATTTCCCAATAAGAAGAATTTATCGGTCCGGGCGACAAATGGAAGGTCGTGCCATGGGGACCAGAAGTTGAGGAGTTCTGATGATAGGATGGGAACCCATCAGAAGCTCGTGATTTGCGATGGCGGGTGTGAACCGTCGATGTGCTGTGTGTTTGCAGAAGAAGAGTCTTTGAGGACGGGATGATAACCCCTCAAGGAGCTAGTAATCTACGATGGCGGGTGTGAACTGTGTGTTCTTATTTGTGTGAAGCCAGGGGCGTCTGTTTCCCCTTTTATCGTCGAAGTTAGAGATCTAGAAAGGATCGTGTGAACTCTGGAGACGTGAAACTGCATCAACGAGGAAGGCAGCTGTTGACAGAGACTATTAAGTATACGTAGTTAAGTTTATAGACAGAGGGATTAGATCTAGATGTGAAACGGGGAATAGATAATAGCCATGATCCCCAAGAGTAAATTTGAAGTATCTCTGTTTTTGTGATTATGTATGTGATTATCATGAGTTGAATGTTTTGACATAAGTTTTGTCATGCATTTATAATTAAATATCGTTTAATTTAAATCTCACTCCATGTGTCCGTTGATCGCTGGTCTGCTTGCTTGGCTTGTTAGCTGGGTTTGAAAGGTAAATAAGTTAGGTACTCATCACACACGTGGTCGTGACCATCTTCACGCAGGTGATCGTGACAATAGGTAGATAAGCGGGTGAGCATGCGTGTTATGTGTAGTGACATTTACAGGTGAATCAACAGATGAGTAAACTTACACTTCAGACAATGGGCTGATTGATGGTCAGGCAGACGAATAAAAGGAAAACAAATATTTTTAATTTCAGCATGACGCATGCCTTTCATCTTGCCAACATAGAGAGATTTTTCTTTTGACTGCCTTACCAACCAGTCTATATGTATCTGTGTGTGTGTGTGTGTGTGTGTGTGTGTATGCGTGTGTACGTGTACGTTTGTCTGTATAGGGGTGAGCAAGCATGTGTGTGGGCATACGGATGTGTGGAATCGTCCGCGTCTATGTGCGCTATTGATTTCGAAACACCAGACCCCCCAAAAACTCGTGTTTCATTACCGACCTGCAATCAGTACTGCAATCAACGTCTTTGAATAAACATGTTCCCACCAGTTATTGTCGCGCAATTGATAACGGGGTTAATCGTCTCAAAATCACGATGAAAGAGTTCTGTGGTATGCTGATTGTCAAAGGTCTTAGCAGAGTTGTCAGCACACAAAATTCAGACGGCAAATTTTGCAACAGCCCTAATTTTCTGTGACAAATATCCACACTGACATTTTTTGTGGAGTTATTATCTGTCTAGGTCTTTAATTATTATCTGCTTGTTTTATTTCATGCGTTGTACAATTATTTCCAGCCAGAGCATGATGACCTAGATTATGTCTATTACTAGCGGGGGTACCGGGATTGTCTGGGATAAATCTGTCCCTGGGTGACAAAAAGTCATACTCTATAAAGTACGTACGGACTTGTTTGGCCCTTTGTTGTGAACTTCACAGCTTCTGCAACAGCAGTTCTCAACCTTTTTCAGGCAATCGCCCTCTTGGGGCCCCAAAGTTTCTTTGGTCGCCCCCACCCACATCTCCACCGACCCCAACATGCACCACCAACCAACAAATACACAAATTATGATGTTTGCATTATTTTTCAGAGCTGTTTTAATTGACTCGGCATGTTCTGATCGTCACAGGGGAAGATCGCAGGCAGGAAAAGCAGGGGTAGACAGAGAAAAACTTTCACTGAAAGTCTTAATTCATGGACAACGAATCAACGTCACAACAACAACTCCTTCTTGAGGTTGGCTGATGACAGATCCGAGTGGAGAGCCATACTCGCCAATGTCTGTTCCAGACAGGGCAACTTTACTGATGATGATGATGATGTTCTGATCGCCCAGATAAACAAAACCAGAAAGCATTCGTTACTAAATGCAACCAACAAAGTTAATCCGTCTTTCACAAATGGCAGGTTTCCTGGAGAGGGCCACTGAAGTATTTAGCCATGCGATGCTGCCGGTGAAACACACAGTGTTAGGAGCAAGACAGATATTCGTCTTCATGAAGGCTGCCAAGTATTCGCCCCCGCAATGTCACCCAGTCAGTTCTCACCCCAATCACAATTTCATTGTTTTCGCCCCCCCCCCCTCCCCTTCCCCGCCACCCTTTTCGTCGAGGAGGAAGGGGGGGGGGGGAGGGACATATTTCGCCTACGTTGAGAACCATTGTTGTACAAAGACCAGTATCTCAGATTTATTTCAACTAAATTTGAAACTTCTAGCAGCCAGTGCAAGAAATTCAGAAGGGGTGATGTTGTTCCGCGTCTGAGTTCCCAAAATTCACTTTGCAAACAAGGCGGCCGTGAAGTCCTTTATGGAAATAAGACAGTTTGGTGACATGGCCCAAATTGTCACACTGACTTTTTTACTCTTTCATTTTTTAAAGGAAGCAAGGAACTTTCTTTCTTTCTTTTTTTTTTTAAGCTCAAAGGATATCATAGTTCTGCAGAAATCAGTCCCGTACGGGTACCAAACCAGTCACTCAATTAAATATGACAGCCACTGTCAAAAATGTTATTCACAGCTACTCCACCCCCACCCGTTTTCTTCGGGCACTGTGAACAACGCTTTCTTTTCTAGAAAGTCGTATATGTAGTTTTGCCATTTTTCTGACATCCACGAACTCGTATTTAAATGTTAGAACGTGGTACAGAGCGGCTGATATGTGCCATCAGGTTTATAAATACATTTCAAATTTTTGTAAGCCCCAGAAATCTAAAAAGTCCAATAGCAGACGCTCAGTAATACTTTGCAGATATTTTTTGTACATTAAACTTACACAATAGAATTTGCTAGCGGAAGAAGACACGGAGGCGCCCGCTATAACAGATTGAGGCCAGATACAAACGGGGTGAGAGAAGGATGTGTGACAAGGCCAGGCGAACCCGACAAATGTGGAACCAGCTGGCCACTGGGACCATAAGTAGGAAAACCATCAAATAGATGTTGGAAAGGGCAGAGGAGCTCTATGGGGATGTTCGGTGTGCTAGGATTCTGATCCCTGTCATCAAATCAATATTATCTAAACTAATATTCTAATTTCGAAGGTTGCCGAGGTTGCTGGAGCAATTTCAATTTCTGAATATTGTGTCAATCGTCCTTCTCATACAATTATATTGACAGTCTCAAGAACGTCCAAATGTTTAGTAACTTCGACTTTTCAATTTTATTTGCCATGGCATACTCCAATGCCAGTTACGACAGTTTATTTCGTGTCCAGCAAAATGGTCTTTTCTCACTTGACTCCATTTAATGTCACCTCAGCTACACGTTGGCAGCGGAGGCGACGTGACAGAAGGCGGCCATATTGGAATATCTGATTGCTCCAATAGATAGACGGCGCACCCGATGAGTGCGGGGCTAGTATACAAAATGGTGGATAGATTTTTATCAGAAGTAAACTGATACCGGTAGCCAGGCGATAAAAAAAAAGTGACTTCATTAGAGCAAAGAGGCAAAGCAAAACGTCTCGGATATCCCCGAAAATAGCGGGGGTGACAAGTTCCAACAACGAAGTTCAGAGGTGATTATTATGTTCCCAACGGAAGAAGCTGTCAAAATAAGGGGGACGTAATCCACAAGGAAGGGAGACAATGGTAATCACTCGCATGCCCCGAAATTGAAGGGTAATTTTCTGCTATCGGTTTCCACTCGGCCTTTGTCTGACGATCCCGTGGACAAGATGTCAACGTTGTCTTTTATTTCAGCGAATCCCCAGCTGCGAGTAAAACATTGTATCTGGCTAAAATTAGTGGTAGAAAGTTTTCCCCCTACACCTGGGGACGAGAAATTTCCAAAAACGTAAATTTAATGTACCTGATGTCACTGTTCACGGAGAGTGACGTGAACCTCCAGAGATTTCTTTTCGGGTCTGTCACAACCAAACAGCTTAGACTAAAATAACGTCACTCAAAAAAGCTCTCTGGTCACAAGGCTGATTTTTGGACAGGAAAAGTTCCATCTGAGTAAACTTTAGCAGTGTCCGTGAGCAGGGGGTCGGAGTTGCCCCCTTTCCCACCCCAGGGAGTTAGGCCACTAGATGGATGTTTTATGTTGTTGTTGTTTTTTTTTATAGTAAATGAGGGGCTCGGCGATTAAACTCAGAACAGAAATATGTGCCGGACTTAGGTTGTGTAACTCAAACCCTTCCAAGATGTGAGTATCTCGCTTGGATAATCATAATCAATTAATGGGGATGTCCAATGCTCAAAGTTAACATTCCCTCGGAGAAAACAATCTCTGAATAGCTGGAAATCGGCAGATAGAGGCATAGTTTAAATCATTTTCTGAGAAGACTCTGGTTGGTACAAATACAATAGAGCAGTTGCGGACTCGGGGACTGACAGTAGTGAGTTTTAGGTGAGGAGATCCACATTTCAGAAAGGAAATATAAGTTCACATAATGTTAACAGAACCTTTCCAAAATCAGAATGTTGAAGAACTAACAGTCAATTAATGGTGTGTCTTGGACAACTGTTACTATGAGCGCATGCATGAAAAGTGTTGTGGGTGGATTGTTGAAATGATGGGTGGGTGGAGGAAAGATTGTAGAGAGACGGACGCCGGGAAATGGATGGATGGATGGATGGATGGATGGATGGAAGGATTGTCGACCAAGTAGGCAGACAGACGGACTGATCTGACAGACAAATAGATAGACTGATAGACTTATTCCTACCTTTTGTCGTGGGTCCTGTTTCCATCTCCATGTTGTTTTCAAATAATCCACAGATCCATGGTGACAGTGTAATCCACATGAACACACAGAAACACATTTTCTTTGTATATCCACCAGAAATCGAACAACACTCTTCACAACACTGCAACTAACCACTGCAACAACCACTAGATCATTACAACAAACATAACATCTACTCAAATAACTCAGCCATTTCACTTACTTTCATTTAACTTATTCTAAATTGTGATGGTTTACCTTCTACTAAAATCAGTAGCACTAAGTACAAGGACCTCACCCATTACATTTACTGCGTTTTAGTACATTTCTTAATATGTGACGAACGGCAAGGTCTGTCTCGTGAAAGAAATCAAGCAGTTTCATCGAATTTTGGTAGATTAGCAATTCTGTGTCAGCTTACTCTCTGTAGAATAATTTATATCAATTAACAAAATTGTTAAGATTAATTTACTGTGCTTGTTATTGTTCAGATCATGATTGAAATTAATGACCTATTAAATGAGATATAGTTTTACCGTAGATGTGACTTATGCAGCAGGGACTGGAAAGAGTTCTGTCCATCCCGACCATCCCATCAAGATAGTACAAAAGAGATTTTAAAAATATTCTAATTCCTAATTCTGTTTCTATCCCTGGCCTTTTCGAAACCCTATCCCTAACCGTATCCCTAAATCTCTCCTTAGTCCTATCCCAAATTGTGAGAGTTCAAAGTGGTCGGGACCTACGGTCCTCCTTCCGATCCTGACATTGCTGCATCGGCCCGTGCAGCCACAATCGACGCAGCTTTGGCAAAGCAAGCATGGGTGCCATACAGGATGCAAAAATGTCGAAGTTGTCCAGACCGACGGAAGCCTCGACGATGTTCTGTTGGGAGTTTAAACTTACACATCCTTTACCTAATAGAAACCACTAAAACCACTCTTAACAGGTCAGTAGAAAATAATGTAAGGTTCTGAATGCTAAAAGCCACGGCACACTTCATGAGAAACACAAATTAAAACAAATGAAAAAAACACATGTCGATTCTTACACACAAACACACACTTTGTCACTTGTGATGTAGAATAATATCAATTCCTGTTTGAATTTCCATACCTAACAAAATGAAAGAATAGCAAAATCTTCTTTTTCCTTTTTTTTTTTTAAATTCCAGTGACCAATCAACAGTTAACCTATCAGCCGTGTGTCATGGACATTGTGAGTTCTCGGTGTCAAGTTTGAGTACAGTTCAGTGTGTTAAACAAGTTTTGGTATCTCAGCAAGAATTATTGGTGTTGCTTTTCGTTGTTGTTGTAACATTGTTGCTGCAGCTGTCGTTTTATAAGAAGGAGAACTGGACCTACAAAATGCTTTCCTCGGCATCTTGGCTGACCGAGATCGTGTAATGCTGCACCGGAAAGTACCACCAAATCGTCAGATTGCGGAGGATGAAACCGAAAGAAGAAACAATTGTGTTGTTGTATACTGGCCATTGACAGGATTTTGTTGTTGCTGTTGTTGTTGTTGCTGAGGGTGGGGTGTCTCAGCCTTTTGGGTTAAGATTAGTTTGTTTGTGAGATTTAGTGATGAGAGACAAAGAGAGAGAAAGAGGGAAACAGAGAGAGAGAGAGAGAGGGAGGGCGACGCAGAGATAGGGGGAGAGAGAGAGAGCCAAAGAAAGATGCAGAAAGAGAGTAAGGGAGACAGAGGAGGAGAGAGAGAGAGAGAGAAAGACAGTGAGGGCGACAAAGAGAGGGAGGGAAAGCGAGAGTGAGATGGAGAGAGAATGAGGGAGATAAACAGAGTGAGGGGGGCATACAGAGAAAAGAGTGAGGGGAACAGAGAAAGAAAGAGAGTGCATGAGGGAGACAGAGAGAGCCATAAAGTGACAGAGGGAGAGAGCCAGAAAGAGAGTGAGGGAGACGGAGAGAGAAAGATAGAGAGTAAGAGAAACAGAGAGAAAGAAAGGGAGAAAAAGAGAGAGAGCCAGAAAGAACGAGAGGGAGACAGAAAGAGCCAGAAACAGAGTGAGGGAGACAGAGAGAGAAAGATAGTGAGGGAGACAGAGAGAGAAAAAGAAAGATAGCAAGGGAGACAGAGAGAAAGATAGAGAATGAGGGAAACGAGGAGAGAAAGAAAGGGAGGCAGGGAGAGTCAGAAAGAGAGTGAGGGAGACAAGGAGAGACAGAAAAATAGACTGAGAAAAAGCAACAAACAGAGGGGAATACGCCACAGGTTGGCACTGAAAACTCTGTTGTATACATGGCCCACCTCCCCCTCCCCCCCGGGCTCCCGTTTTGTTTTTTTTTTTCTAAGAGGGTAAGAATAATGGAATTTACAAGTAGATGCTGATGTTTAAAACCAGATAGAAATGTAGAAGGATATATTCAGTGAATACTTGATGCCTACAATAGACCGCCCCTGCACCAGTCATCAGTAAAGTGCTCCTTCTTTAATCACCCCTTTATCTTTTTGTGAGGAGAACTTTTTTTTTTTTCGTTTTGTTTTGTTTTTAAATACATGTAGACAAGACATACTTTTGCCCGCCTGGTTTTAACGGCAAGGGAAAAAACTTCTGTCAGTCTCCTCGCCGATTCCAAAGAGAGATAAGTGGAGGAGGCGTAGATATCCTTTGCTGATTGGTGCGCTCCGTAAAACTGTCGCCGGGCTCATAAATTTTGGGCTTACCCTTTACAAATATGAGTAAGCCGTTTTAATTGTTTCGTTTCGACCGTGGTCGTAAATTTTATATTTCCTGCATGAAAGACGAGCCACTGTTGTGACATTTTGTCTGGGTGGTTGATCAGCTCAGTGTACGATGGGGGAAAAAAATGTAATGAGTTAGTTCGAGTGTATGTTAATGTGTATGTACATTGTGCTGGAGATTTTTACGAACGGGTGAATCCAAATCTTTGCAATTTTTAACATATTATTTAATAAAGAAGCATGAATGAACCTGACATAGAATATTATAACTGACACGCATTTTGGATTTCTTTACATGACGTGACCAAGGCTGTTGTTTGTTCCAATTCCACTTTTTGCACAAGTGAGAGATTCGACGTTAAACGTTTGCGGCTTTAGTATTATGACAATGGGTTAGAATAAATCGGAACTGTGAAACAGCTTGGTAAGTGCCACAACGCATTTTAAATAAATGTGCATTTGTTATACCTCTTCTACATACTATAACTATAAGATGTCCAGTTTTTTTTTTGTTTTTTTCAGGAAATAGAGATAAACCAAAACAGAACTAAGGTCGCGATAATGAGATGCGAAATATCGTATTAATATCTTGTGAATATAAAAGTCAAATTCTATATCAAAAAGGCTGCTGGCGCATTGAGTCAAGTCTGTAACTATAGTCTCAATTTTAGTGTGAGAGGGTTAAAGGCATGGGGTTAAAGGGAGGCTCGCTCATTGGTGAGACCGAAACAAGTGTGTCTCACTTGACTGGGTGGGTCAAAACTGTCTTGAGACAGCAGAGGGGGAGGAGGGAGAAAGAGAGAGAAGGAGAGAGAGAGGAAGACAGAGAGAGAGAGGGAGAGAGAAAGAGAGAGAGGGGATCGGGAGAGAGAGAAGAAAGAGAGAGAGGGGAGAGAGAGAAAGAAAGAGAAAGAGAGAGGGGAGAGAGAGAAGAAAGAGAGAGAAAAAGAGAGAGGGGAGAGAGAGAAAGAAAGAGAAAGAGAGAGAGAGAGAGAGAAAGAAAGAGAAAGAGAGAGAGAGAGAGAGAGAGAGAGAGAAAGAAAGAAAGACTTCACGCACCGCGAAATAGATTCTAAACAGACTTTACTCGGCGCGTCATCAGCCTAAAACAACGCAACACGACATTCCTAGACGTCATCATCAATCATCAATTCATCAGATCAGCACAATGTCATCAATACTCTATTACACTTCAGAACTTGCGAATGTTTGGCGCCAGTCACCAATTAAACCGGTAAAAAAGTACAAGCTTTAAAATTCTTGTACAGGTTACAAAAAACCAAATTACAACGCTTGTTGCGTCCATTCCTACGACTTTTAACCAACGTGCATAGGCGTTTTCCCTTCATATCTTAAAAAATCCTTCAGGGTAGTGGAGATGTGCATGTGACGACCCTTGTTGACAGTGTAGATTGATGTTTATTAATTTGTGGGGGTTTTTTTTCAACAAATTGTTTTTATTAACTCTTTGGGGGAATTTTATGTATTTTTTTCACCTGAGTGCATTATTTGAAATTTTGTAACTAAAATGTGTACTCAAGAACAGGAATACACTCCAAGCAAAACAGTTCTAATCCCCTACCCCTGAAAAATTAGGCCTAACGTGGTTTCATGAGATACGGCCAGCCATGAGAAAACCAAATAAAATCTTCACAGGCCAAAAACAAAAGACCAACAAACATTCATTATCGTAAAATCCTTCCTCAGTCCTCTGCACACAGGTGCTGGGTATGTATGCGATACTGAAATTTAATATCTCTGTCTTCATAATCGTCATTCTTTGACACCAGAATATGCTCGTGTGTAAGCCAGACTAATATTATAATTCGTTTGCCTTAAACTGAAGATTGTATGTCTGTCTGTTGCAAATGAAAAGATGTAGAGCCACACTTTGAATAACTAAATATTATAAAACAAAGCAAAAAAGGTACAATTATAAGCTAAGATTACGCCTATATTCAAAAGCATTGTGAGAATTGGTTGGGGTGTGATTGCCAGACAGAATATTTGCATTAAGATGTGGTGTCGTCTTTCTGTACATCTGGTATGGTTATATTTCACATTGTGGTTGTTGTTTGTGGTGCTTGATACATGACGGTTACCAAATTTTGACTGAAGAGTCACCATTTCTCTCGAAACTCTTTTTCCTCCATGACTTGAGCTCGTGGCGCCCTGGACCAAGTCTAGGTTTTGTGTTTGTTCCGACTCGGTGGGCAAAGCCTCTCTCTTTCGGCCAGCTGAGACTTATAGAGCCGTTTTGGCCGCGATGAGTTCTTTTGTTTCTCGGGGGCCTCAGCATAGTGCTGTTGGCCCCCTAAGAGCCGTTTTGGCCGGGATGAGTTCTTTTGTTTCTCGGGGGCCTCAGCATAGTGCTGTTGGCCCCCTAAGAGCCGTTTTGGCCGGGATGAGTTCTTTTGTTTCTCGGGGGCCTCAGCATAGTGCTGTTGGCCCCCTAAGAGCCGTTTTGGCCGGGATGAGTTCTTTTGTTTCTCGGGGGCCTCAGCATAGTGCTGTTGGCCCCCTAAGAGCCGTTTTGGCCGGGATGAGTTCTTTTGTTTCTCGGGGGCCTCAGCATAGTGCTGTTGGCCCCCTGAGAGCCGTTTTGGCCGGGATGAGTTCTTTTGTTTCTCGGGGGCCTCAGCATAGTGCTGTTGGCCCCCTGAGAGCCGTTTTGGCCGGGATGAGTTCTTTTGTTTCTCGGGGGCCTCAGCATAGTGCTGTTGGCCCCCTAAGAGCCGTTTTGGCCGGGATGAGTTCTTTTGTTTCTCGGGGGCCTCAGCATAGTGCTGTTGGCCCCCTAAGAGCCGTTTTGGCTTCGCCCATCCCTCTCTGTGTACAATCATACGGCTTTGAGAATGTATGGTGAATGCCCATGATAACCTTTTGGTGTTCTAATGCATTTATCCATATCATCCCCCCACCAGCAACAACAAAATTTATTATTCATTATTAAATATATATTATTATTAATATAAATATTCAAATATTATTTGAGTTGTGATATGAGTTGTGATATATGTGATGTGAGTTGCGAACTGTTGTGAGTTGTGAACTGCGCATGCGCCTAACAGGCTGCGTTACAATTTGCTCTGAGATAGAGAGAGGCAGAGAGAGAGAGAGAGAGTGAGCGAGACAGGGAGAGAGAAAGAAGCAGTGTAGTGTGTTGAGCGCTTCGCAGGCGCTCCATTCTGCTCTGTGGTTGACATGTTGCTTCTGTAAAGCGCATAGAGCATTTTAAATGGATATGCGCTATATAAATGCCATCCATTATTATTATTATTATTAAGTAGCATTTTGCACGGGTTATTTGAAATTTGTTTCATTCGATTCATAGCCTATAATCTAATATTCGATTCCAGTTTACATAATCATATAATATGTAACTAACACTGCTGAAAAGAACATTTAATAAATAAATAAATAAATAAATATAACCAAAGTCTATAATCCAAACCACAATTGAAAAGTTTAGTGTTGTCTCCAGAAAGTCCCCCTTCCCCTCCCCGCCTCTCTATGTACGTTTTTCATACGCTGGGGCCAAACCCCCTTCCCCCCGCCCTCTCCGGACATACGTATATGAATGGCACCGGAGTTCCTGTCACTCCCAAGACAGTGAATACGAAATGTCATCTGACGTTACATAAAATCATAATCTACATCACAAGATGTTTGTTTTTTTAAGAAGAAAGAATATTTAAAAAAAAGAGAAGATTGAATGATGAAAACCTTCCCAAGATTTCAATCGACACCTTTTACGCTCAGTTTAATGCGTAAGGCGTAAACGATCTCTCCCTAAATATGAAGTGTCTATTACTGCGGCAATCCGACTCTCTTCCTATTGTGCTCCTCGCACGGCAAGGCGGCTTTGCTGGGCCGTGTGAATAGGACACGATGTCTATCTCCATTCAGGGCCACAGCCAATTGACTTATCTCCATTTTCCTGCACTGTAAGTCTTTTTTGTTGTAACGAACGCCCTGAAATATCCTAATTCAAGTACATTGTCTGAGAGAAAGAATGAAGCAACAAAAAAGTTGTAAACACCACAATCGAAGAAACGGAACAAAGAACTTCCTTAACACCATAACACAACGTCCATGTCTCATGTTCAGATATAATTTCCAGCATAGGATTTTTATCTTCACGAAAACGAAAATCCAATACATAAAAAAACAACCAAAAAATCTTCAAGATGACTCAATGTGGTATGGATTCCGAACGAATAGGAGTTTAAAAATTCCATATCCAGAGAATAATAAAGGGTCTCGTATTGAAAAATTGGTCTCACATATATACGTAGCCATTATTCCCGATGTCACCTGTGATTAATTTGTGACGTGTAAAACGATACATGAGGAAAGAAAGAAGGAGCTCTTGTAATCACCTCCTCCTGTCATTTTTATATGCCATATTTTTGTGACCACACACTGCGTTTCAGTGACAATGGCAAAATGTACAGTATGTCTCATTTGCCCTGTTCTTAAAAGTAAAACAGTGCCAGGGAATCTGATTGTGGTTTAACTGATCAGCTCCTGTAAGCCGCTCTGAGCGGCTCAAGAGTAGCTTACTGAACTTATTCAGAGTAGTATAGTATGGACAGATTATTCTGTGTTAAATGTCTGATCTGTCGATCATGTCTCCAAAACTTGACTGGGTGCAAATCTCAAACTTATTGAGAGGGGAATCATGATTGCTTGGGCCAGTTTTCATTAACTGTCTTGAAGTGAATCGGGTATTTATCTACAAAGTTTCGCCAGCTTTTCTGGCTCCAACTGTACAGATGCAGGACTTGCAGAGGTGACTTCAGAAAGAGGCTAATATTTGGCGCCATGATAGACACCCACCTGCACACCCTGGCTGCGCCGCTGACCAGATTTCATGCTTATGAGTTTGGCCATGTAGCGGCATTTCAAGGTAAACATTTTTTTTTCTTCGTCTTTTCTTCATTCAGTCTAAATTACATGAAACTTGCACCGCTTGATAGTTTGTGAAATTCGGCATATTCGTGTTGAGGTTTCAGATTTAGTACTACACAACAGAGATGAATCTTCCCGCTAGTCTGAAACTCAAGAAATCTGTCATGCAAAAATCTGTGACACCTTTTGTAGAGAAAGAAAAAAATGATTTAGTGCAAATTATGCCATTGTATTCAAACATGCTCGGAGGTTTTGGCTTTGAAAGAACCTTAAATTGTCGCTACCAGAGTTCTTGTTTGTTCTATTATCATTTTATGGGGGGAAAAGATGTGAGTCTTTTAGTGTGTAGAAACCGCATAACAAGTGCACACTTTGGAGCTTGTTTAAAATATGTTGTGGCATTTATCGAGCTGTTTCACAATTCTGATTTATTCTGACTCCTTATCATAATACTAAAGACGCAAAAGCGTGACGTCGAATTTCTCAGTTGGGCAAAAAGTGGAGTTGGAACAAACAAGAACTAAGGTTGTGATGTGGCAAAGAAAAACAAAATCTTATATAAAAAAAAAATAGTGGTGGGAGTAATTCATTGTGGTGCAATTTTTGTCATTTGTTTGCTCGACACTACAGCCTAAATGACAATTTCAAAAATTTTGAAAGTAATTCTCTTAAGCGTCAACTAATCCAGCCCAATCGCTTTTGTACCGACCTGTTGTGTTGATTCAAGTTTCAGGTATTTTTAAATAAAAAGTTGTAAAAAGGAACAATACAATGATCTTTGTTTTGGCTCCCTGTAGTAAGCCCGCCGCACCGGAAACGATATTAATACGCGTTCAATTCCGTGCGCACAATTTCCCCTATCAGAAATGAGTGCGTAGTGCTCTGAGGCGCATGAAATGTGTAGTAAGATCATAGATTGTGGGAAGCTTTGTAGACCAAAAAGAGAGAGAGAGAGCTAGAACGGTGGGTTCACAGGTTTGTCCCAGATAGTGCCGGGAACTTTATCTAGTAATGAAAAAAGAATATTATATTAATTTGTAAACCGGTACAAACAGCATGTAGCAAGACATGTTGAACATCAGATCTTTAAAACGCAAGCTGTCTGTCATCATCGAGATCTTTTCAGGCTAAAAAATGAACATAAAAAAGAGACATGTTAAAAAAGGTAAAAAAAAAAAAAAAAACCTGACAGGTAGAATCTTCCTAGCCTTTCTCCTTCTTTCATGTATGTAGCTCACTGGTTCTAAATGATTTGGTATAATAATATAGTAATCTTTTCAGCCTTATTCTGAATAGCACAAGAGAGTCGTATTCTTATGTCTATTAATATCTTCAAATTGGAGATATTTTACATTACATCTTCCCTTGCGGTTGTATATGATCACTGAAAGCCACATAGTTCTTTTTCTTCTTGTTCTTTAATATCGAGGATTGTTTTGGTTTTGGTTTGGTTCGTTCATTAAGCTTTTAAAGCCAGCAGATGATAATTTAAAGGAATCTGAAATAATTCAAGAAAAAAAATTAAAAAGACACACATCACTTTTATTTTGCAATAGTTTTTGTTTTTTTTCCAGCTGTATAATTATATAGGCCCAAGTGAACTTGTCTTTTCAACAGGATTCAGGCCCTTAAGGCCGGTGGCTTGTTGTATTGTATTTCGTACATATTATTTTGAATTTGAACTCATTTTTGGCTCGTTGGTAACATGGGACTTTGCTAAATACAGTTTTCTTTCGTACCGTACAGCAGTTTACAAATCCACGAACAGACAGTGACCATATTTTATTATTATTATACATATGGAAGGCGAAGGGGCGGGGAGGGGCGACAATTCCTTCTGCACAATGCAGGCGATTTAAGTTACAGGGTAAAAAATAAGAATTTTTTTTTTAAAATTATTACATAATTATAACTAATTCAAACTAAAGGATTGAAACAATCATAGATTTTTAAAAAAAACAAAAAACTGTTACAGAATGTAAATTATTAGATTGAAAAATCATAGATCTCTGAGGAAAAAAGCTATTTCATTTTCAGAATATGGTGTTACTGTGTTTTATCATTGAAGCCCTTCACAGCAGTCGCGGGCGGTCGGCCTGAGACCACTGCCTAATTTATCGTGTAGCCCTTGTCAGCCGTGCCACTTCCAGAACTATGCCGTGAAGAATAAAGATATTGACAGGCCAAGCATCGTCAGCGACAGGCTCGCAGACCGACACCGGGGCCAGGCAGACAGACAGACAGACATTGCGCCTGTTACTAAATTCCAGAGCACGGTAAAGTTTCAAAATAGTCAAGACGGGGGTAAACACCCCAAAAAACTGTCCGGAAGTGTAGCAATCTGAGGCTTATTAGGCGTAGTGTTACACTTTTCGGCTAAATTTACGGATATGTTTTTTTTTCTCTTTTTGCGGTTGCAAGAAATGCGTGTCCAGCTCTCAAGGATGTTCTAAGGAATTATGAGAACGGAGCGGCTAACAAGCCGGACTTGTTTTTATGATTTTTTTTTTGGGGGGGGGGGGCGGGGGGGGGGAGGTGTTTAGGCCCTAAGCACACTCTCTCTCTCTCTCTCTCTCTCTCTCTCTTTCTAACAAACCATCGCCTTGCCTCCAGTTGTTTTTTTTGTTAACGCGTCTTTTGACATCTTCCCTCTGCTGTTCAGTTATCCGACGTGTCTTCGTTGTTAACATTGTCAAGTCAACACCCTCGTTCTGGAAACACGTCTCGCTCGCTGTCTCGCGAGATCAGGGGGGGGGGGGGCAAACGAGATGAGAACATCATTACAACAAAGTGAAGGGCATTTAAAAACCAATTTATTCTCGTCAGGTTTTACACATCTTGTTTGTCTCAAATTTGCCTTTCCCCCTTCCCCCCCCCCCCCCAAAACACAAAAGAAAGATGAGAAAAAAAGAAAAAAAAACAATTTAAAAAAAACGACTTTCTGCTACAGGATTCATCGCTGGCGCTTATTATTCCAGATTGATTAAGGTTGTTGCTGTTTTTTTCTTTATCTCTTCCAGAATCTCGACATGAAGTCTAAGATTTCATTGAAAGAACAAACAAAAAAAAAATGCATGGACGAAACAGACTCAGTTGCATGTTCCATCAAGTCTAAAATAGCTAGACTAAACACCACGAGGGTAAAACTGTTTCAGGGGTGAGATTTCATACATCTGTCACTCGCATTTTATCTTATTTTGTTTTTGACAAAATATTTTCGGAGGCATTTAGACTACTTTGGCGTACCACCATTCTCTTATTTCTTTTTAAGACAAATTGGTTCAGATAGACATGCAAAAACACAACCACGTCGATGGAATCGTTATTTTCGTATTATTTTGTTCACGTGTATTCGGGCATAAAAGATTTGAGCAAAGCTCTTTTTTTCCTTGTAAGTTCCGTATTATTTAAATTTTTTAAACGAAATTTCACGTGAAGCCTTTCAGCACATGACCGTTATCTTAACCCATTCATGCGTTCGGATATGAGAGATTCGAGTTTCCTTATAATTTCATTACTACCTGGAAATCTTTTCATGAACGTTTATGTCTTTTCCAAAAACCTCCCTGCCCAGGTCGTGGTATCCTTCATTGGCAGTTTAATACACAAACAGGCTAGCAAAAGCGCACGACCTTTCAGTTTCCTCCCAGACACAGAAAATCGAGACGAACCATTTCTCCTCCCACTGTATGTCCATAAATACGGTTAGTACAACGATTTTTCGTTCAATTATGGAGAGGTGTGGTGTGAATTGTTGCATTGTTGACATCGATGATACGCGCGCAAGTCGACGGACCGATTTCGTCTTGGTATCCTGTGTCTCGGGGTTCCCTTATAGAAGTCACTGGAGTGGAAAAGATCGGCAGCGTATGTGGATAGGATAAAATAGCATCGAGCTAACCGGGTTTAAGAAAAGACTATTATTATAATACATGTCCGACGGGTCTTCGTTGTTAACATTGTCAAGTCAACACCCTCGTTCTGGAAACACGTCTCGCTCGCTGTCTCGCGAGATCAGGGGGGGGGGGCAAACCTTAGGGGACAAGGTGGTCTAGAGGCAAGGTGCTCGCCTCTCATGCCAAGGGTCCCGGGTCAGTGCAGGCATGTTGGAAATTGGATTTTTCTCATATTTTCAAGTCCCTGGTCCTATTGGGGGGTAGGATCGAGTACCTAGTCTTCTCGGATAAGGACGAAAAAATTCGGAGGGCCCGTGTGCACGTTGCGCACGTTAAAGATACCTTGGCAGTGAGAAATCGTAAAGAGCAGGCCGAAAGGCCGCTGCCCGGGCAAAATTGACAATTGAAATTGATAGATTAAAATTTATCCATATCACCCCCCCCCCCCCAACCAGCAACAACAAAATCATATATATATTGTTATTAATAACTATTCAAATATTATTTGAGTTGTGTGTTGTGTGAACTGATGTGAGTTGTGAACTGCTGTGAGTTGTGAACTGTTGCGAGTTGTGAACTGCGCCCAACAGGCTGCGTTACAATTTGCTCTGAGATAGAGAGAGAGAGTGAGCGAGACAGGGAGAGAGAAAGAAGCAGGGCAGTATGTTGAGCGCTTCGCAGGCAGCTCCATTCTGCTCTGTGGTTGACATGTTGTTTCTGTAAAGCGCATAGAGCATTTTAAATGGATATGCGCTATATAAATGCTATACATTATTATTCATTATTATGTGGGGATTTATCACAAGAACTGCAATCTTCAACTTCTCAGATAAAAAATGATGATAAGTAACAGTAGTATCATCAATAGTAGTAGTAGTCGTAGTAGTAGAAGAAGAAGAGGAATTAATAGTAATAATTTTCTAATAGCGCGGGATCATAAAACATACTTCTACCTTCAGTTCATGTCCGTTCTATGCGAACTCTACTTTAAACAGAAGTTAAAAAAGAATACTAACTTTCTCTAGAAAGTACCATCAGGGCCAGCTTTAAGCCGACCGGCCCCACTGTTTCAGCGCCCTAAAAGTGGCCCAGCACAGGGTTAATCTAGTCCTGTCTAGTACACACATCAACAGATTGCAACATAAAAGCGGCATGTTTACAGAGTACAGCAACGATTATAATCATTGGGCACCGTAGTTCCTGATTGCGGCTGTGGGCACCACCTTATATCTGACACATTATATTTTATACCGTTATCGCTGAAAGTCTGTACAGCCCAACCGTTGTTTTTGGGTGTTTTTTTTTTCAATTTTTTTTTAAATTTTGCCATCCTTGTTCTTGATATTTCTAACTCCGCTTTTTGGACAATTGAGAAATACGACCTTAAACGTTTGCTGCTTTAGTATTATGATAAGTAGTTAGAATAAATCGGAACAGCTTGATAAGTGCCACAACGCATTTTAAACAGTTGTCAACATGGGCATTTAACACCTCCTCTACATGCTAAATGATCTCCAGTTTTTCAGAAAATGGAGACAGAACAAGATAGAAGTAAGGTTCGGATCTGTACATTTCAGTCTATCTGCCTGTCTGTGCCAAACAGTTATCGAAATATACCTGGCAGGCCGGCAACCATTTTGAATGCCGTGTTGGGCGGAAGTGGTGACACACGGCAGCAACTGGCACACCAAATTTCATCACTGTTTCCTGCTGACTCCAGAGTAAGGGTTGATGGGAAGGTATGAGATAGATGGCGCTGGAGGGACCCGTCGCTCAACAGAGAAAACATAATAGGCTGGGGAATTAAGACGAACAAGACAGTAAGTACGTTTAGCGGCTCGTAAATGAAGAGGAAGTAAAGGCCTTGTTGTGGCTTATCTTAGTTACTTCCTTGGATTTTTGGTTTTTCTTTTTGTTAAGTTTTTTGTTTTGTTTTGTTTTGTTTTCTTGCTTCTTCCTTTCCTTCTTCTTCCTCTTCCACTTCTCCTTCACTCCCTTTTTGTCGCTTTTTCATTCTCTCTTTCTTTCTCTCTCTCTCTCTCTCTCTCTATCTCGCTTTCCCCCCCTCTCTCTCTCTCCTTCTCTCTCTGTCTCTGTCTTTGTTAGTAATTCTTTTCTTTCTTATTTTCTTTTTCTTTCTTTCTTTCTTTTTTCTATCTATCTTTTTTCTTTCTTTCTTTCTTTCATTCTCTCCCCCCCCCCCTTCTCTCTCTTTCTCTCTCTTCTTTTACGACATATTCTAGGGAAAACAATCGAGGTGCACTGTTCCTTCCAGAAAGCAATTAATTTGTATTCTATGCAGTCCATCGAACCTTTCTTTATTGGTTTCTTTATTTAAAATTCTTTATTCGGCTTCCCGTTGCAGATTATCATCGAGGTTATGGAAAGAATAGATTGAAGAACTTGGTTCTGTATTGTGCCTAGGTCACACTCAGCTAAAATTCAGATAATGAGCAACAAATATATTCTTGGAGCAGAACTGTCAAGACGTCAATTTCTTTAACGTTAGTTATTATAACTATCCGACCCGCGCAAGATAAATCTTGCAAATTCCCATGTACCAAGCCCAAACCGTATATCCAGATCTGGGCTACATTAAACGCCATTTGGATTCAATGCAATGACTAATAAAACTTACTGTTACACCACAATTTCACGTAGAAATACACAGATGTGATTTTTGACCATCAATGTTAAAAGAGAAGTCAAGGGCGTCATTTCCGGTCACACTTTCCGGCTCTATCAGATGAAAATGCGTTTCTGTTTTTGCGGCTCAAAATTTTTTAATGTAAATAATAGTAAAGGCTGATTTTTTTTCAAAATGAATGTGTCCATGTAACTCTTCGTCAAAGGTTGATGCAGTACCCCGAGTTTCATAAGTTTAGATGGCGTAGTCGGGAAGTTTTAGCTGCTTACAGGTTCACCCTCTAGCTCAGTTATAGTAAGATAACAGCAGTCGTCGGTTAATATGCTTTTCACAGAAGACAGTACCCACCCAAGATGTTTTTCATAAATGTACAGTTTGTTAAGGAGTCCATGTGAGCTTCGGCATAGCAGATATCCGCCTGTCTCGGGAGACAATGGCAGCGCGTTAGTTTGATCGTGTCAGTTGTGTTGAGAGCAGCGTCTGGTGTGGCACAGCAGTCTGATCCTGGCATGGCAGTCAATTCCGCGGGCATTGCAAGTGAACTTCGAAGTCAGATCCGAGACCCGAGCGTCGCTATGGTGCAAGATCCCCGGTACTAACATTTTTGGCCAAATCACTTTTTTCTTTCTTTGGGTCAGAAAATCAATGGTGCACCTTGTGTCGAAAGCTCGTGGCTCAATTCCTATCAATAACGATATTGCAATAATCAAGTCCATTGTCTTTAGAATTTGCTGGCGGCAATAAGCCAAAGAAAATCAGTTTTTTGCTTCTCCTGTAAAATTTTCGAAATGTTAGCTACGGGAGTCTTGCAGCATAGCGACGTGAGTATGCTGGTCTTTGTTCCTTGGGCATGATGCAGAACAAATACCTTTTAAGAATTTTATGACAGTGCAGTCAACTTTCTTTGCTCTTCCGGTTTTATATTTAGCGATTGTTTTGCCTTCAAATTTTAGTTTTTCTTACTTATCATTGTCTTTGTGATGTCGCCACTCAGAGGTAGTCGACCCCTATCTTTTTGAATGAAACTTCAGAAAGAGATTTTCCTTCCCACTGATAAGGTCTCTGTTTGTCCTACCATTCTGCTCTATTCTGCCTATCATCTTGTTTCTTCTTGGCCCTTATCATGTCGACGTGCTCCCTCCAAACTCAGACTCAAACTCCAAACCCTCTGGAAGACGTTTGTTGTCTGACAACATTCCCATCTGATGACAAACCCTGAGGTTTCAAGACTCTATTCAGCTGTTAATCTCTATGAAGATCCACCCTCTTGCCATGTAACATGCCGCCCCTGCTACCTAATCCGTGCATTCTCTTTAACACCCAGTGGTCTTCAGAACTGTTCAAACGAAAGCCCTCGTGGATCGTTCTTGTTTTTATTTACGTGTAATATGTGTAATAATTTTTAAAATGTAAATGGTGATGGTTGGTTGATGGGTAATGTTTGTTTGATTGTTTGGTTGGTTGGTTAGTTGGTATTTTTCTAAGTATTTCGAAAGATACTCCAAAACTACAGTATTCTCTCTCTCTCTTGTTGTTGTTGTTGTTTTTTCGCGTCTTCAATACACTTTTGATTTCGGCCTCTAAGGTTGTTTTTTTTCCTTTTCAAAATAGGGCAGAAGTGTCTCACGGGGAAGGGAACCAGCACAGATGTAGCGCAACAAGACATTATAGCTAGATGTGTGCCATTTTGAATGAGGTTCCATGCCATGTTACATAAACCTGTTCTTGGGTTATGATATGTTTTATGTGATAATGCCTTAGATGTATGTATCATGTATGTGCACTTAAATGCTCCATGAAAGTGAATTTCCCTCAAGGGATGATAAAGTGATTTTTATCTCATCTTATTGTCTTATTACAATATGGGAACCAGAGTTACGGCGACTTATGGGTTTATAGATTTGCCACCAGCAGGCTGGAAACCGCTGAATGAAACCAACAGCCTCTTAAAGCGATGTGTTAAATGCCACTGCGTGTACAAATGACAACTTAACAAGCAGTTAAAACAATTTTTAAGACCTTCGACGCTACCCGCGGATCATGGCTGGCGACTGCTGGCTTTTCACGGGCTAAGCACCTTCTCAAATGATGGCTGGGCGTTTGCTCGAACTGGTTTGTGTTTGCTGGCAAACAGGGGGAGATAACTGCGGCATGTTTGGACCATCATGTCATTTGTAATGCAGTTGTTCATCCTTTTTTGTGTCTTTTCTTCTCGGTTTGCGAACATAATTGATTTAACTGTTTCCATTTGTTTGATTAGCTCGTTGAACACTTTTTTTGTGTCTTGTTTTCGTTTTTGACATTTTGAAATTGTCGTTTAACTCTACGACTGCTAGGAGCAAAGCACTGTGCTCTGCCGCAGGGGCTGCTAATGGTAACTTTTCTTTAAAATTTGGTATTTGGAGCTTTCATTAACCTAGAAATCCCGACAAATTATACATACCGGGCACACACAATTTCATTTTTTTAGTGGCAGCACTGCTATGAACATTAGCCAGATTAATAGTCAAATAAAATAGCCAATCAAACAAAACTTTGAATACGAACTAAACACCATGATTCAAGAGAAGCCAGACTGATCAATGGAAATAAAACCAAATTCGCATGTTCTAATCACCGAAGTCATGAAATCAGTATCCACAGAACAAACAAACGAAAATGTCAACAGGAATAGGAAATCGAAAAATGGAAGTAAAAAAAAAATGAGAAAAAAAAAATTAAATACGAAACACAACAACGACGAACTGACACAGAAAAATAGACACGAAAAAAAAAACTATACAAGAACAGAATAACGATCGGTAAATAAATACTTTCAAAATATAACAAAGACATAATTATAAGCTTGCCGAGCTTCAGATGCGTCATTTCTCAGCCAGTTAACCCTTGAGTTTACTTTGCATACGATCTAGAGATAAACACAGATACCTTGATGAACGGTAACAAGAAAAATAAAAACAAGAAACTTACTTAAGATTTCTGAAAAGATATGAAACCAGAATCTCTAAAAACATGGGTTTGATTAGCAAAATATACACGAATTAAATAGATAGCCGAAAACAAGCAAAGTAAATACGGTTATTCCTTCACTAGAGTTATGGCGCTTTGGACACACAAGGGAAAGCACCCAGATACATGCGCTTTGGCAAATTAACTCTTTCGGCGGAAAAGGGGGATAAAGATAAATAGATTCGATTTGCAAGGGGCTAATGTGGATGAGAAAACGTCTACACAAGCTTAGCGTCAGAAACACTGGAAAAAAATCATAGCTGTTTTCTTAATTCTTATCTCCCCTGGCAAGATTACCCTCAAAATGTGTAAGCGATTAGTTAACGGGTATATTTATATTAAAGAAACCGGATACCGAAAGAAGGCTAAGATGCGGGCAAACTTTCTATGCTATGTAAGACTGAAATTGGTAAATAAAAGTATCGGATTCACCCGCAAGCTGTCATTCGTTTTACCCATTGCGTCAAGGGTTAATTACGGTGAGTGCAATTATCAAACCGAGATACCTCAAATTTTGATTAGAAAATGAGTTATGCCCGTCTCAGCTTTCAATTTGTCCACATGCTAATATTACCAGATTATCCGAAATTCCAGATTTTATGCAGAGTGTACGGAAGGTGTCATACTATTAAAATCTCTTTCATTACACTTTTCAGCCCAATTTTGTTGTAACTGCAGATTTGGAATTTATCATTTCATATAGGAGATTCTCATTTGAACCTATTTACAGGGTGCATTTGGTGTAAAGAGATGATTTTCTTTCCACATTCTCCTTGTTTTATGTTTTTTTCGACACGCTGTGTTCTTTCTTGTCCTCCTGTTTCCTTTTGGCGGTGATCGTGTCTCCATGTCCTTAGTAACAAGAACTTCACAAGAGATAAAAACGAGCCACTGGTCTTAAATCTAAATTAAAATGTTAATTTTTGTGTGTGTGCTGTGTTGCAGTCTCAATCCTGAAATGTACTCTGATTTGCAATTTGTTTAATGGCATTTGTGATTAATCTTATTATAAAAAAAAATAGTGGTGGGAGTAATACATTGTGGTGCAATTTTGACTCCATTTTTTTGCACGATGTTACAGCCTAAATGACAGTTTTAAAAATTATGAAATTAATTTTCTTAAGTGTCAACTAATCTAGCCCAATCGCTTTCATATCGACCGATTGTGTTGATTCAAGTTTCAGGTACTTTTAGATAAAAAGTTGTCAATATGTAAAATACAATGATCTTTGTTTTGGATCCCTGTGGTAAGTCCACCGCACCGGAAACGTTGTATTAATACGCGTTCAGGTCAGTGCGCGCGGGCAATTTCCCTACCAGAAATGAGTGCGCTCTGGTGTGCATGAAATCTGTAGTAAGACTGTAGAATATGGGAAGCTTTCTGGACCAAAAAGAGAGAGAGACAGAACGATGGGTTCACAGATTTATCCCGGAAAATGCCGGGAACCCCATCTAGTAATGAAAAAAGAAATATAGCGAGCACTTATCACCCTTTATTTCGTCGGATATTTTCCATATTTTCGCATGCATTTTTTGTCTTTTCGAGAAAATGAGGACTGAAAGTTTGAAGAGTTGTGTAAAATCAGTGCCAAAACGCATATAACAAAAGATCATCAATACATATCTCCCGAAAGGTATTTAACAGATTGGAATGGTGTTTATACGTAATAGAATTAGGAATGAGAGAAGCACTTTCATGACAAAACCTCAACATGGGCAAAAGTCACCTACAACAATATGGCGAATACCCATCGATTTATGACCTGGTTCAACAAGGTCTGACACATTTCCATGCACAGCGTAAGTAGATTGATTTGCTTTGAGCTCACCCATGACATATTACCACCACTATATGATCATAAGGTTGGTGATGCACTGAGCTTTATCTTGTCTTGTCTCGGTTGTAGTGCGAAATATGAACTGTGGAGCTACACGGGATCTCTCACACTCACACTAGTGAGACAGAAACAATAGTTGGGCTACGATCGACTCTTTTTTGGTAGAGACGGAGTGGACGAACGGTTAAGCGATCTGTTTTTTTCTTGGCAAGGCGACGGGTGCTGTAGCCGAGGTCGCGGGTTCAAATCCCATCTTGATCATTTCTCTTTATTCCTTCTTTCACTCCCGCTTTGCTTTTCTGAGCACTAACTAGGCATTACAACTTTAATTCGCCTCATATTTTCTCCGAGATAGAAACAAGCATAACATTGTCGTACTAGCTCGGGGGGCGTCAAAACTGAGTTGAGTCCATTGTTGAAAAGAGAGTCTTTGCACAATGAGTAGAAACAGACGCCAAGCGGACTTGCCTCAGTAGTGCGCCACCAGACTTTTAATTCTATACATCAATTTGTCAAATTCTAATACAATTATACGCCTAGATAATCAATAATCTTATGGCAGACTCGTCTCTTGAGATGTGGAGGGAAGACAAGAAAGGAAACAGTTATTTGACAGAAATTCTCTGCTGCCTCGGAAAGAACTCCAAATAAGACTCACTCTCCCAATTTCTTTTTATTCATCGACACACTGCCCCCGACCCCTCCCCCACCCCAAATTCATACTATTTGTATTTTTATTACTATTTGTGTAATGTGTTGCTTTTGTGTGTATGGATGTCTGAGAAAGACAGAGAGACAGACACATAGAGTGTCAAATTTGTTTGTTTTGAGTACAACCCCTTTTGTTCATGATTTTTTTATAATGTTTGTTCTGGTTCTTTTCCTGCGTATGTCTATTTCTGGCGAAAACAGGGTGGAAGTTTGAGATATCGATATGTTTTAATTATGTCACAAATATGCTCATTATGTTCCACGCACTAATAACATTAGGTACAGTAATTATGTTACATGTTGCAAATTATAAATATGTTACGAGCACCGTGTTACATGTAACAAATATTCTACAGAATGGTTAATTAACTTACACAAACTAATTGCATGTTGGCAATAGTGCCACTTTTGTCTTCAGTGTTTGTTTAACTTCTCCTTGTCGTCTCTGAATTATCCAAATTTTGCGTTTCGCACCAAATGCACTTCCAACTTTTCTTTGAACTTTAAGTTTTGCTCGCAATTTTTTATCGCTGTTTTATACCAACAGCTTGATATCCACTTTCTCGTATGATCTGAGCGTAAAGCACTGAATTTTTTTTTTCTTTTTTTACTTATCTTTGCCAACATATCTGTTAAAAGGGCGACAGCTTTGCCACTCTCGGCGCCAACTCTATGTTATTCTACCGTAAAACTTCGGGTTGCACTTAATTACAGGCACATTTTGAGAGCAATAACAAGTCACAGTGTGTGTATACAGCGAATTATGCCTCTGTCAGGCTGCTTAATCTTTTATAACGCAAACCAGGGGAAGGAAGATGAGAAGGGGATTATCGTTCTTGGGAGCTCCTTTCACTCTCTATATCTTTTTCTTCAGTTTTCGTTGAAAATTTTCTGTTTGTGTAAACGAGGAAAGAAAGAAATCGATACATAGGGCATGTAAATATTTTCATTTCGAAATGATTCTTTCACAATCTCCGTGATTTACAGAATGGCGGTCCATGTCAATCATAGGGTATCTTTCTGTATGTTAATATTATGATTTGTGAGTGCGGTAAGGAACAATATTTAGGCGAGACAAATACTGGCAGAATTCCAGAGTACGCCTGACGTAGGAAAAAGCTACAAGTTAAATACACAGTTCTGGTAGGGCCTCCTTGTTCTTCTGTCCTATCTTTCTGTCCTATCATTCTGTCCTATCATTCTGTCCTATCATTCTGTCCTATCATTCTGTCCTATCATTCTGTCCTATTCTGTCCCTTGCCTTCCTTCCTCTTGGCACGATTAGGCCGTTGTAGTGGTCGACGTGCTTTCTCCATACTCAAACTCAAACCATATATAGTAACTTAATCACAAAGACTAAAGTTGATATATTGAGCAAAGTGTCTTCCGGGCAAGGTATGATTCTGATAATTCCAGTTCTTTCAAGGTGCCTCATACACAACTCATAGGCATCCTTAAAAGATAAGATAAGATAAGATAAGATAAATTTTATTCGTCCTTGTACAAGGAAATTTGTTTTGATCATTGAATACATAACAATACAGTTACAGAAGCAGAAAGTATGATACATAGCGCGCACACACACATATATACACACACACTGATAAATTAACTAAATTAACAAAATTAACAGTGCACACAATATGCTTCCCTAACTAAAACACATTGACCTGACACGCAGGACATAATTCATAGATTATCTATCTATCTATCTATCTATCTATCTATCTATCTATCTATCTATCTATCTATCTATCTATCTATCTATCTATCTATCTATCTATCTATCTATCTATCTATCTATCTATCTATCTATCTATCTACCTATCCATCTATCTATCTATCTATCTATCTATCTATCTATCTATCTATCTATCTATCTATCTATCTATCTATCTATCTATCTATCTATGTATCTATCTATCTATGTATCTATCTATCTATCTATCTATCTATCTATCTATCTATCTATCTATCTATCTATCTATCTATCTATCTATCTATCTATCTTTCCTATCTATCTGTCTATCTATCTGTCTGTCTGGCTGTCTGCCTTTATTATGGAATTTGTGTATTTAT